>CM061921.1:256017868-256067871 GCA_031002005.1 Vandiemenella viatica
CTAACATTTATTGCAGAAAGAAACTCAACAATTACTAACATTCTGAAAGATTTTCAATTCATTTTAACGAAAAGATGACTTTGGGGGTGACAAAAGTACAAATAAAGGAAAGTAATATATAATTATGTCCTCAATACAAAGTAAGTGAGAACATGCAAGTTTAGACCGTATGTACAATGATAGTAACAATGATAGTAGCAAAAATAAAAACTGGTACCAGCACTTTAAATGCGAAACTCATTTTTGAGTGCTTTCCAGTTTACTTCTTTTGTATTTTCGTGCACTCTACAATCTTGAGCACCTTTAGTATTTATTCTTAAACTTTATTTTACACTGTAATTGAGTTTTGTCGTTCTTAGGTTCCTGATACATTCATTGATTATCATTGCCACATTGTTTATGTGAACTATGGTAACCATTATTTTCAGCTATTCTCTTACATGGCCTACATTGACAGCATAAAAGCATATTACATGCCTATATTTTTATGTCATCCTACACAACCACCCTTTTGTTGGGGGAGGAGGGGAGGCGGGGATATCAATCATTCAGACAATTGTTTGTAGAAACACCATAGTTTGTAAGGGGCTAACTGTTAAATTATTAACGAATGGCAAAACCACTAACGTAGGTAAAACTTAGCGTATTTAGTTGGCAGATGCCATTTGTTAGTAGTTATAGAGAAGAGCCGATAGATGGTGCTATTATAGCGTCACACGTCACTGAAACATAATGGAATTTCACTTCACCGTTTCACATACCAATACTATTGAACTTCTACTTCACCAATGAAAAGTGAATATTTTTCGTTAACTATAAACAAGTTTTAAGTATATTTGAATAGTTGCTTATAGTATTATACATCACATTAAACAACTTTTATATGTTTCGGAGATACATGAACTCACGATGTTCGCATACAGCAACACTCTCGATTTGGATGAAAGAGAAAGATGTTCTCAATATGCGCAGTGCAGTTATACTATCCTGCTAGACAAGTCACCGTGGGAGGGCGAACGCACAAACCAAGGACGACCTATGTGAGTCAAGTAGATCCCTGAATGCAGAAGAGTTTGACCTATATAGTGATTTAGAGATGTAGTCAATGTAGTAGGCCTGAATAAGGAGTTAACATGTTTAATCACGTTTTAATGGCTCCGTTTATTAAAACATAAGTTTTTAATAGATATTAATTACAATTACTATGAGGTAGAAACAATCATAGCTGTGGAGAGCTTTCGTGAAAATTAGAAATATGAAATGAAAAAGAATTAAGAGAAACATCACACACTTTTGAAACTGGCATTGTCAGCACTAACTGTGACATCAACAAAAAAGATTGCCACAGCAGTAAATTGAGAGAAGAGAAACGTGAACTGTTTACAATTACTAGCTTGCCAAAACTGCGACTAATGGCTCCAATGCAAACATGCATTGGGACAAAATCAGAGATGTACAGCTACAAACAATAATTAATCAGTGTAAATATTAAGTAGGAAGTAACTGGAAAATTTAGCTTCTTTAGAATTACATAAAATATAATTTAATAACTTTGTAAAACTACATGTAAACTTCAACGCAGACTTGTTACTGATGATGCCTCAATTAGAGGTGAAAAACACACTACAGTAAATAAATTAAAAACAATTTCATTGGCGTTCCCTAACAACAAGTATGTGGAGAGACCTTGTTATCTGTACAGAAATACGGCAGCCGAGAGTCGATGTATCTAAGGTAATACCTCAGACCAAGGCCTTCACTTTGCACATCTAAAAGAATGAAGCAATTTTCGTAGGGAATAGCTGCTCAAACTACTGTACCTGTCTGGCTGTGCTGGAGGGGGGGGGGGGGAGAGGGGGAAACGAATCAGCATCTCCAACATCTATACAGAAATTTAAATGTTCCGAGAAGACTATCTTATACTGCGTAGCTCTCCCGTTCCGCCATGGGCATTGCAACTGATACACGCACGACTTTGATTTTTGGTCAGACAGCCACTGGAGACTACACAATGCACACTTCTACTTGCCTCCAGATACTTATCATGTGTGATACTAGAAGTCAGAAGGCAACGCCTGAAAACACGATCAAACATAGTGCGAGGGTGACCAAAGTGTGGCTGAGATGAGGTACATCGAAGTCTTTTTTATTTCTTTTTATTTATGGCTTTACACATCGTCGATGTCGATGTCATTAGAGTTGGGATGGGACTGAGGACAAGGATCGGGAAGGAATTCGGCCATCACCCTTTTGAAGGAAGCATCCTGGTATTCGCCTGGAGAGATTTGGGGAAACCATGGAAAACCCAAATCTGGATGCCTGGACTGGGATTGGAACCACCGTCCTCCCAAATGCAAGGCCAGAGCGTTAACCGCTGAAACTGCATTTACTGACATAGTTTCCACATGATAGTTGTATGTCCAAACTAACCCTGATTAAAGCGGGCGGGATATTCTAGGTCCCCCTCGGTCTCAGCATTAACCAAGAAGTAATTGTGTTGTTTAAGAAATAGATGGTTGCTTATTTACATAATTAGCATGATGAGTGTGGTACAGAAGGTTTTTTTCTTTAGTAAGGGGAAGAAAAACTATTAACGACCACAGTACATTGAATGCAGTAAAAGCACAATACTATCGGCCCACAGAACAATTAATAAAAGCTTCAATATATTCTCCAATATTCTTTAAATATTTTATCACAAATTCATCACTAAAAGAAAGGAAAAAACATCCTGTGTGATGATGTCAACGTTAATTTTGCTCTAGAATTTTATCAAACAATTTATCTCTTGCGAATGCTTAAATCATCAAAAATTCATCAGTCTGAAAAATTTTACTACTAGGGTAAAGGAAGAAGGTAACACCACTTTTTCAATGAGAAACATAAATAGTATAAATATGGAACAATGCCAATCAAGAAAGGCTTTTCAATTTACAAATTTACAGAATTATCTCCCTAAAAGAACATTTCGGTTCAATCAGTATAAGTGAATAAGCACTGGCTAAAAATAGGCATTAAGAATTTAATTGATGTAACTGTTAGGAAAACTGACGATCTGAAAACGCATTACAAAATTTGCTGTAGGATGTTAGCAAAACCAATTAAAGAAGCCAAAACTTCAGACATAAGTAAGATTAGTCGTTCTTACAATAAAATAAAAAATATCTGAAACATTGTTAATAAGGAAACCATTGTGTCATATTCTTACATAAAACAATATCTTTAAACAATAAATTTGTAAATGATTCAGCATCTGCAGTATTTGATTTAATAACTACTTGTTGGAAGTAATTAGCTGGATAAACAAGATATTCTCTATTCTTGCAGATCTACTGACAATGTTTAGAGCATTACGTCAAAAGCTGAAAGAATAATTCTATTTGCCATAAGCAGAAATAAAATAAAAATGATTGAATCTCACACAAACAGAAGATCTTTTTGTTACAATGTAAATTCTTCCCAAATGCAGAAATATACCTAACATTAGCAGTGTTGTAAGTCATATTTATAAATGCTCTTTTGAAAAAGATGTTTTTCGTGATACAGGTAACTAAATCACTGTAAGCTGGGTATAGCTCAGTGATTAAAACGTATACTCATTAAACATCTAGTAAGGCATTTCAACAGAGCTAGCAAGATTTGCTTTGATAGACAACATACGGATGCCATGTATACAATAATAAGGAACCTTTTGTGATCTAGGTATGGCTTTTTATTGTATTAGTCATTGAAATTCTCTTAGATAAATAAGAAAAGTGTATTTTAAATGGCAGGAAAGGACTTGGGTTCAATTTTACTATGAAACCAAAAGGGTTGAAATTACAGGTTACTATATAAACTCAGGATTAATTATATGCACTGATCCTAAAAGATTAAATCTTGGTCCTGCGCTGTTTCTAATAACCATAAATGCTTTCTTGCTGATATTAGGTGATATCAAAAATATGATAACTTTGCAGACCGTAGATCAATATGCCAGTTCAACTTCAAGATGGTCGGGAAGTTGATGACAGCTGTGACAAGTCTACTGTATTTAACCCCGAATTTAAAATTCTTTCACTGACGAAAACATGGAAAACATTCCAGTTTTTCCACAGCATGTAGAATTTGAGATGGAGCCAGTACAAATTCATAGTGTAGGTATCATAAAGCATCCTGAAGTGGGGGAAAGCGCTGGGTCCCGACGGTATACCAGTAAGAGTATTTTCGGAATACGTGGAGGAAATAGAAAAATTTCTGTCAGATATATTTCGTAAAACTTTAGAAGAAAGAAAAGTACCCTCTGACTGGAAAATAGCACAAGTGATTCCTGTTTTCAAGAAAGGAGATCGGAGAGATCCTAGGAATTATCCACCCATATCTCTAACATCTGTTTGCAGTAGAATTCTGTTGCATGTCATATGCTCTAAGGTTATGAAGTTTCTAGATGAAAACTAGTTACTTACAGCAAACCAACACGGATTTCGGAAGAACCGATCATGTGAAACACAACTGGCTCTATTTTCGCATGACATAATGAAAGTTATTCATGCAGGATCACAAGTTGATACTATTTTTTTGGATTTTCAGAAAGCTTTTGACTCTGTACCACACAACCAACATTTAGCGAAGATTCGAGCGTACGGTATATCTGATCAAATTTGCTAATGGATATGCGATTTTGTAACTGGTCAGTCACAGTAAGTCGTTAGTGACGGGGAAGCCTCTTCAAAGCTAGATGTTACTTCGGGCATTCCTCAAGGAAGTGTAATAGGAGCATTTCTTTTCTTAATTTTTATAAACGATTTCTGCAGGGGCGGATCCAGGATTTTGATTTTGGAGGGGGCTTGAGTCGGGCAAAAGGTAGATTTTATAATTCCTCAGGCCTCAAATCCGTAGGACAAAAAAAAAAAAAAAAACAGGTCTCCAAAATTACAATGTCTGAGATGGCCCAAGATACTTTTCGGGTAGGGGCTTGAGTCCCCTAGCCCCCCCCCCCCCTCTGGATCCACCCCTTGATCTCTGTGACAATGTTAATTTCAGGATGCGATGTTTTGCTGATGATGCACTTATTTATAGGGAAGTGAGGTGCTCTGACGATTGCTTAGAAATTCAGCGCGATTTGGATGTTATTTCGGAATGGTGCCTTAAATGGCAGCTAACACTTAACTGCAAAAAGTGGAAGGCAATGCAAATAAGTAATAAAAAGATCCCCTTTGCTCATGACTACAAAGTTAACAATTCAGTTGTTGACACTGTGGATTCCCTGAGGTATCTGGGCGTAACAGTACAAAGCAACATGAAATGGGACTTGCACATAACTTCCGTCGTACGCATAGCTAATTCTAAACTACGATTTATAGGTCGTTTTTTTAGAAGTTGTAATGCTCATACAAAGGAAATAGCATACATAACACCAATGTGTCCACATTTGGAATACTGTTGTGGAATTTGGGATCCGTATCGCAAGGGATTGATTGACATGTTAGAAAAAGTACAGAGGAGAGCCGCTCGATAAATCACTGCTAGTTACAGTCCTTACGTAAGTGTCACAGAGCTGATACATGGTTTGGGCTGGGCTTGTTTGGTGGTCAGACGACGTCGTTTTCGTTTGAATTTGAGGGAGAATATGCAAAAATCTTTAATTTACGAGTGCAAGGAAATACTTCTTCTGCCAACCTATTTAGGTTGCTTCTATTTATAATGCATATGTGTTGAATTAAACTTTTTATAAAAGCAGCATATTTTCAGCTACATAGAGATAACGCTCTCACCTCACATTCAGGAGGACGCTGGTTTGAATCCCCATCCGGGCATTCAGATTTGGGTTTTCCATAATTTACCCTAATCACTCCAGGCAAATGCCAGGATCCTTTCTCCAAAAGGCCATAGCCGATTTAGTTCTCTTTCCTAGTTCCCAGTATTTTTCCACCTCTAATGGCCCCATATTCGATGAGGCGTAAAACCATAAGAAAAAAAATTTCCATAGTTTCCCGAAATTGATGCAGGTGAATTTTGGAGTTATTCCTTAAAAAGGCCATGGACAATATCTTTTGTTTTTTTTTACTTATGGATTTACGTCACGTCGAAGTAGGTCAGTAGAAGCAGAAAAAGAATGGGGGCAAGAAATCGTTCTCTGGAAGACAGAGGACGTGATTTGAGAATAAATTTATTGAGTACCATGTTAAAAACATCTGTAATTTTAACTCTCGAACCAATGTATTAGGCAACGATGGGCTAGATAAAAGAGGAAAATAATGTTCCGACCTGCCCTCATTCCGTTAGGTTTTACAATTCACAGAATATAGATTTGTTCCTCTGACACCATCAATTTTCTGCAAGTTGCAAAGAGTGGATAAAGATGTAGATCAAGTTAATAAGATCGCAATGTTGCAGAATGAGCAAGTGTTGGAAATTGACATACCTGATGCTGAAATCCTAATTGCTGTTGTTCCTGTACCTGCTGGACATCTTGCATCATGGTGGCGGCCTGGGCTTGTGTAGCTTGGCGACCTGTTAGAAAATTCATGAAAAAAAATATCAGTGAACAACACAGCACAAAGTCTCCATGTCATTTATTAGAAATTCGGATATGAATTTAACTAAAATTATATCTCATATTGGGGAACGACAAACAGACGATAGCTTATGATTATAAAGTAAGCGAAAAGGCAGAATACAATAAGCTGGTGGAATACGTGAAGGTCGATATAAATCGGTAGCAAATATAAAATTGGGATGATTGATTTAAGTAGAATCTTTGCTACTAAAACTTGCCGGCACATCAGAATTCAAGTACAATTTGGCTACATTGTACACTACACATCCTATTCAAGAATATTCTATGGTTTCATGTGCTGCGCGGAATGTAATTCTTGCTCTTCTAACGCGATAGGATGAGGGATGGGAACACAAACATTCTTGGGGTAAGGACTTTTGTCTGATTTGGTAAACGAATACTTGAAAAGTGCAGCTGACATTCATTTTTTTTTTTACATTTCATCATAGTATTTGTTTTATGGTTAACTGTCTAAATCGGACTGCAAAGGATAGTGCTCACCACAAAAAGGGCAAGCGTTTTTACAACGTTCCAAAAATTATTACCAATCAATGCAGCTTAATCCAAATCCGAAATGAAAACGTCATGCCATTTGGTTGGCCACAATAAATAAGAAAGAAGGACAAATACATAAGATGCAAATGTGAAGCCATATACTATAGTGTGCAGTTTAAATTTTATATAATGTGTAGATATTTGATAACATCATCATTTTTAATGGAATTACTGTCATGCAACCTTTTTTTTTAGTTTATGTTTTCCTCTATTGAACAGATTTTCCCTTCCCATTATAGAATGAAAGTAAACCTGAATGGATACCATTCAAAAAGCTCAGTTACTACTCATCATGCTCAGCAAGTTATACTTCACGATTTGACGGTGCCAATTATAGAGCTGATATGAGACCCTAGTTGTTCACACTTCATGAGTTCTTTCAAAGCAAGGAGAAGGCCATGACCCATATGATGCTTTGGAAGACTGAAGATAGCCAAAACACTTGATTTTCATTGATGACCTATTCCCACCAAAAAATGTTACCACAGACTCGGCAAACAGATCCAATCCTTTGCGTGTGACAAAACTACCGTTGAGTGTTATTATGAACCTCTGTTATATTCTGTGTCAAATGCTGACCAGTAACCAAAGTGATCTCAGTAATTATTATAATAAAATATTCCTCTACTTAAAACAGCATGGACGAGTTAACGAATTATGAGATGGACAAGCTAGAGCGGCAAGCATCTTTTAGGTCTATTAAAACAGCAATGCGGGAATGCAGGAAACACAAGCAAAGATAGATGAGGTGAAAATAGCAAAAATATATTTTTGAAAGAATATAAAGAAAGATTTGAAGACAGTTTGAACAAGAGAAACATGGAGAAATAGAAATTAAGTCTGAAGAACTGAGTTTTGTTAAACGGTAAAGTTTTTCTTCAAACGAAAGGAAAGTGAGAGTGTTTGCCTTCATTTGCTGTGTTTAAAGATTTCTTGATGGTGCTTTTTTTTATGTGGAACAACAATCAACAGAAATTTGCACTGCAGCCAATGTAAAGTTTACTGGTTACTGTGATGAAATTGTGGTTGTCTATGACTCATGAAGATCTTCTATATAAATTTTGCTATCAGAAGCTACCATATGTCGTAATTTGGATTGGTGGGCTGATGATCAATATGACTATGTGTACAGAACTATAGTTAAGTGGCCGGGCCGACAAACGTCGTGGGAAACTATGCCTAGAGATTTGAGAGAACAGAATGGGAACAGTCCTGTTGCAATAATTGATTGCTTTGAAATCATCTTAGAGAAACCTTCATCCATAGACTCAAGAGAAAGTATGTGGCCAAGATACAAACATCACCATACATTTAAATTTTTGACTGGCATCAGTCGAACTCCTGCCGTCATTCTTGTGTAATCTGTTTGGTGTTCTTGAGCTTGCGATGATGAAAGTCGTTAAAGAATTAGGACTGTATGATCTGCGGTTAACTAATGATGCTGTGATAGATGAAAGACATTTCACAATTGCAAATCATCTTGCCCTACATGGCGCAAAGTTGTTGATTCCAGCCTGTACTAAAAATCAAGTGTAACTGAGTTCCAATGACGTCAAATTTAACCAAAAAATACATAATCTAGATATTCATGTGACTGATTGGATTGTTCTGCAATTAGTACAAATTTTTGAAATGCTTTATGCTACGTGAAATGTTGCAAAACAGGCATATGATGATTTCTGTCCATTTTGTAATACTACGAGCACCCTTATACAAATGAACAAATTTCTAATGATGAGAAACTATTAAATCATCATGATCAGTTGTGGAGAAATAAGCTGGATTAAAAATTTCCATTCCATGTTCTTATTATTTTTCATTTTTTATTCCACTTTTATCAAACCTTACAATGAAATTTGAGGAAGAGCTGATCAGAAGGACGAAATCATATAAATGATATGAAAGATATAAACATAATGATTTATTACTAAGCTTTAAACTATTAAAGAAAAGTAAACATGGAAGACTGAACATTTTCTTCTAAACGTTGATTCACTATATTTCATCACACTATTGTTAACAAATTACTTACACCGAGATAGCAATCGCACATGTACTGCAAATACACCTAAACAGAAGCAGCTCGTGGAAAAGTGCCTAAGTCAGGTTCAGTGTAAATTTGTTTTGACCTTCTAGGCTATTTACAGATTGGACAAGCAGTATGACTAATTATTATTATTATTACTCTGCAATTCACTAAAAGTGTGTGGCAGAGGGTGCATCGCATCTATCGGAAAGTGTAATAGTTTGGAAGGGATATATGGGATATGGCAGGAGGCGTCCATGGACCATTTTCAGGAACCATTCCTGCATTCGCCTGGAGTGATGTGGGAAAACCATGGAAAACCCAGAACAGGATGGCCGAAGTGATTTATCAAGAACTAGTCATGTGGGATTTTAAGTTTACTCGCCCGGTAAATCCTTCCTATTCCATTCCCTAATCGCTAGTGGACAAAAGAGTACAGAAATGAATCGGTTCTGACCCTGATTTTTCTTTTTTTCACGGTCATTCCTAGATATTAATGTAACTGGTATATTTGTATGCTTTAATTCCACAATAAGTCAGGCGTGAATTTTTTAATTAAGTTCTGTCGAGAGCAATGCCTTGGGCGTTCCAGGTCTTCCCAACCTAACTCTTTCACATCACACTTAAGCTTTCTCTCCAGCTGTATATACTGTATACGCTTCATAAGCTGCATGAGCTTGAGGTAACCATTCTGGTCTTGTAATGGATTGGTCCTACAGACTGCAAAGTTTTTTCATTTCTTCATTCAAATGTTTTAACATACGAGTACAAATTGATTATATATAAAATATGTCATTCGTGTAGAAACAAATAAACATCTTAATATTTGAGGTGGAAACCAATTTTTTTTACTATTTCTTGCAGGATAGAATATTCAATACCTAGTCATAGCTTTTAATGGAAAATACTGATCTCTAAAAAGATGAATCTTTTACATACACCTGCAAAATAGTGATTTAGAAAATATTTAACTCTGATATTGTTGGAACCGTGATTAATTTCAAAGAACATAAAATCCCAACCCTGATATAGTACCAAGTATACAGAACCTACAACCTATTGTGGAGTCCGAACCAAACAAATTTTCTGTCTTTGAAAATTCCACCAGAGTCCGAGATCTTTCGATGTCCAGTAAGACACTTTAATTACTGAGCTACCAGACCACTCTACTGTGGATGTTGGGCTGTGAAATGTTATTACTACTTCCTTGTTTCGCAAATGGGTCAGTGTTTTAGTCTGTGAAAGAAATGACACGATGGGATCCGATACTACAGTTCTACTTTCTGTATAATTATATAACATACAACATATGTTAATCTATTAATATATATTGTTACTGTTGTACACATACCTGATGATGGTCTCACATATCCACACGGACGTCCGGATGTGTCTTGTCCACTAGGGCCTGATGGCTGAAAAAGTAAGAACTGATCAGAAATATGTTACCAGTAGTACTACACAATATACATAAACGATTTCTCTGTTTACAAAACTGACTAGATTGAACAGAGTCCGATACTCTATTGCATTGAAAGCAGGTACGATTTCGTTGCGATGTAACTATTTCTCGAGTATGAATGGAAGATAGCGAGCTGGCGCTATTGTGAATGCGCAGTGGACCTGGGATGTGGAGTGCTGAGGGAACGTCCATAAACTACGTTGCCGCACTTTGGTCACCTCTGAACCCACCTTCGCTCACACCCCACACATCCTGACGTAGCTTTTGCACTACAGCTATCCTTCCCCCCTCCCCCCCTTCGTGACACGTAGCTTTTTTCCCTGTTGGTACCGGAAGACATTTTGTAATGTTTTCTTTTGTCAGACAATCGTATATTATTTAAAAATCTTTCTTTGACGAAAACATGGAAAACATTCCAATTTTTCTATGGTGAGTAGAATTTGAGATGGAGCCAGTACAAATTCATAGTGTAGGTATCATAAAGCAATTAAAGCTCCTGAAGTGGGGGAAAGCGCTGGGTCCCGATGGTATACCAGTAAGAGTATTTTCGAAATATGTGGAAGAAATAGAACCATTTCTGTCAGATATATTTCAAAAATCTTTAGAAGAAAGAAAAGTACCTTCTGACTGGAAAATAGTGCAGGTGATCCCGTTTCCAAGAAAGGAGAACAGAGAGATCCTAGCAATTATCGACCCATATCTCTTACATCTTTTTGCACTAGAATTCTGTAGCATGTCATATACTCTAAGGTCATGAAGTTTCTAGATGAAAACAAGTTACTTACAGCAAACCAACACGGATTTCAGAAGAACCGTTCGTGTGAAACGCAACTGGCTCTATTTTCGCATGACATAATGAAAGTTATTGATGCAGGATCCAGTGGCGTAGCTAGCGTGGGTGACACCCGGGGTGGATATCGATGGTGTCACCCTTTGAAAATTTAAATTCAAAATTAAGTAAAATATAATATCTTGTAAGTGTAAAATATAATATTAATAAAATATAATTAAATAAATATTTATTGTTATTAAAAATTATAGTTAATAAAATTGTAATATTAACTTCATTTTAAAAAACACAATACACAAAAAACAATTGCTTTCACAATCTTCTCGTTTTAGTTTTAACAGCTGCAAACTCGTAAATCACATCTTCAAAATTATCAATTTTAGTTACTTCATGTTCAATAGTCAATATGGCAAGATTTTAGCCACGGGTTGATCACAGGAGATCGAAAGTGGTTTTAGAGAGGCCTCTGAAGATCAGGCCTCAGTATGACACTCGGCCTTCATTGGATTGGTTTATGTTTTGACGGTGCGGATCAGTATCGGCCTGCTAGATGTGGAGAAGCGCATCGAGAGAGTTAGGAAATTTACCTTCCCTTACGACTAAATGTTGTTTTCATGTTATTATTTGCCTTAAAAAAGTTTTTTTTTCCATCCATGTTCATCAGATATTCGTAAAATGTAGGAAGAGTCCTAGCATCTTCGCATTAAAAAAAAATCAGAGCTTTTACAGAGTTGAAGAACAATTTTACGACCCACAAAAATTGCAGCCGAAATCCACATTTGTAACCGAACCTCCCACACCCGAATCACACGTTGTAACCAGACGCAAGACTAATCCAGAAGTACTGAAAAGTATGTATTCAAACACATAAAAGTGGATTCATGTCTTTTGATAACAAACATATATGGTATAGAAAAATAGTATGTTTATTTTATCATGTTTGAAAACTTATTTTTCATCACACATGTATTCGGACTGGTGACTCAAATGATTACTGCGTGCGATTTGTAAACTGAAGGTCCCGTTTCAAATCCCGGTCTTGACTGTAATTTTTGCCGGCCTTAAAATTTACTTTTACCAATGGCAAAGCTTTTATCTTTTAATGCGAAGGACGCTCGGTGGTTTGAATTTCACGTTAACCTGTAGGTCTTCTTTTCACGTTAGGTGACTACGATATAGGTGCACTGCAAGTTTCCAAACAAGAAACTCTGTGACTAGAACATTGAGATAACTTGAAATTATTATTTTTACTATACAAAATCTTTACGGCCTATATTTAAATTAATGTTATAATCTCGTTCCTCACTAACAAAAAGTACTTAGTGAATCCAAAAGAACCTCAGACAAAACAAACATGTCAAGTGCGAGTGATTGACATTTCAATGAGATTGCGTTGATACTGTTAATACTGCGCTGGGATACTATTTTTGTACATAAAATATCAACCAGTTAGGTGATTACGTGAGTCAGATAAAAAGTTTTTTTATGTGCATTCGTACCAAAACTGTGCAGAATAAAGTACAGTACTCTATAATAAAGTAGGGTGTCAAACCTACCTGTCATCCCCAACACTGATTCCCTGAAACAATCACTTGTAAATGTTAAAGGAGACTAAAGACCGGTTAGGAACACGGGCGAGCTATGGAAAAGTGTGGACGCGAGGGGGCGAGCCGTCACTCGGCAGGCTGTCGTTGCGGTTACGGTACAGACCAGTATTGCTGGGATGCTTCCTTCAAAAGGCCATGGCCGAATTCCTTCCCATTCCTTGCCTCCCAGCCTTTCCCGTCTCTAAAGACCTAGCAGTTAGAGAGACGTTAAGCAGAATTAAACAAAAAAAAAAAAAAAAAAAAAAAAAAAAAAAAACAGACCACTATTGGCAAAGTGTAGTTTGACCTTTACACTTAGCAACTGATACACAAACTGGTGAAAATTAAAATCCCAGCACCCAGATGGTGTTGTGATAAACGAATGAAATTTGGCCCCAAGTATACCCGCATGAAGAGTAAAATTAAAAGTTTTATATGTAATAATGTGAGAATTACGGTGCTATATATTATGTAAATTGCATTTTTAAATTTTTTTTTTTTTAGCGTATAAGTGGCGAACAGTGTGGTGTCACATGAAACGTTGTAGCCCACAAGTTTTGTTGTCTAAGTATGCCAAGGCGAATAGTGACAACTCTCTACACCCAAATGTCTAACAGTCAGAGTGGTCGGAGAATTGACATTTTTTTAAAGGGTGAAATCTCCCGAAGGATTCGTCGTAGTGAAATGTCAGTATACAGACTTGTTACACAGTGGATGAAAGAATGCTCTAATACTCCTAGAGCAGGCATGGGTCCATACAGATAGTTAACAGCACGTGAAGATTGTCAAATGGTGTGGGTGGCTGTTGCTGGCAGATGGTTGACTGCAGGCCAGATCCAAGTAGTGGCTACACATAGTAACCCCCCCCCCCCTCCCCTGATGATTGTAAACTAATTGCTTGAAGCTGGGTTACACTCTCTGGCCCCTGTGCATTGTGTCCCATTAATCTAATTTCATTGCCATCATCATCTACCATGGTGTAATGCGAAACACAAATGGACATGTGAATTGCGTACATTTGTGTTTAGAGATGAGTCTCGATTCTGTCTGTGGCAAAGTGATAATCGACGACATGTTCGCAGGCGTAGTGGAGAAACGCCTTATCTGCTGTGATTTCAGAACATCACGCAAGTGCCACCACCGGTGTCATGTTTTGGTGGCAATCAGTTTCGATAGCATGACTGAGTCGGCTGTTGTTGAAGGCCCATCACTAAGTGGACGGGGTACTGCATCTTATTGTGATACCCTACATGTTCAACATCCGAATCGCATTTTCCAACAAGATAATGCCCGGCCATCGTCACACAAGCCTTGCAAGGAGTTTCGATCACAATGTGGACAGCACGGTCCCCAGATTTGTCCCAAATAGAGCATTTCTAGGATACCAGGAGTAAACATATTTGATCACATGGTCACCCAGCACTAACTGTGCAACAACTGACTGCAAAAAACATGCACGCGTAGTGAGACATGCTCCAAGAAAACGTCCGAACACTTGTGTCAATGCCGGCAAGGATCCACGAATGTATTGATGCTCAAGTTGGGCGCATATCTCACTGACAACTGCAAAAGGTAATAACTTAGCCTGATCCATTTCCATTTGTTATTATTTCTTTTAGGTATGGCCCTGGATATATTTACAAAGATTCCTAAAATTCTACCATTCATGTATGCGTGTTATGATTTTAATTTCCGCCAGTGTAAATATATGGCGACCATAAGATTTCGCAATAAATTTAAAAAAGTCGAAAGCTACCCATTTGTTATTGAAACGTTAATATAGGCTGTATTTAAATGACTTCACAACCTCGGTATTTGGAAGACCAAGGGATATTGAGAGGAAAGTTAACAGAAGTGGCTTGATCCAAGTAGAAGCAATTCCAGACCCAGGGGATACTGTATAGTCAGAGAAGTAACTCTACATTAAGTTCCTTCCAAAGAAGTTTGAATATTATACACTAGAAGGAGCAACAGCGCTAGTGTTCCTTCGCAAATTGAACGATGCGCGCGCCGCCATACTGATGGCAAACTGTTGGTTTGAGTGTGTGGTTCTGTACAGTTGAGACGTGCCGAAGTGATCGAGTGCTCGTATTTTTTTTTTATTAGAAGTGTTTGCTACCATGGTTAAGTCTTGCGCTGCATATAACTGCACCAACCGTGCTACAAAAGGCACAAATTTATCATTTCACAAGTAAGTATGCATTTAAATAAGTTCCGAATCGTCTATCGTAACAGGTGGATGTTATGTTCCGACGTGTTGGTCACAGGCTTAATATTTTCGTTCGATACAGGTTTCCGCTCCGAGATAAGAATAAATTGAGTGAGTGGTTAGCTAAAATACGCCGGGACAGTTTTACTCCCACGGAACATAGTTTTATATGTTCTCAACATTTCGAGAAGGAATGTTTCTGGAAAAATGGGAATATAAAGATTCTGAAACCTTCTGCAGTTCCAACCATTTTCTCCTTTCCAGACAATAAATCGAAGGTAAGGATTATAAGCTTTGCAATAATGTATATGCAAAATACTATAATATTTTAGGGTCAAAACTTTATTTTTTAGTTGCGTAATATATAGAACTAATAGCCCTACACTATTTGTGATTAAAGATATGGGAAATTGTTTCTTATATTCTATTTTTTTTTTTAGAAGACTGTTGCTCGACCTCCTCCAAAGGAAAGAAATATGCCAGTTCTTTCTGAAAATGTTAATCAGGAAGTGAGAAATGAAGAGTACTGTGTGCAGCATGACCATACATATGACATAGACAAATCTGTGAAATGTTTGAAATATGAAGCAGTAATAAACAGGAAGAAACACAGCATTGCAAAGTACAAGATGAAATATGAAAAGGAAGTTGCCAAAAATATGACAAAGTGCAAGAAAATAGAATCTATGTCACAGATGGTGCAAGAGTTAAAAGAAAAGTGCCAAATTACTGGAGATTTGAGCCATATGTTAGAGAACTCTTTTTTTAGTGTTTTTTCAGAGCTGGTTGCTCTTTCAAAATCTGGCAGAAATGCAGGTTACAGCAACAACATAAAAAGATTTGCCTTAACTTTGTATTTTCATTCACCTGCAGGGTACAAATTTGTAAGAGAATCATTTGACAATTGTTTACCTCATCCATCTACACTTCGTAGATGGTACAATGTGGTTGATGGCAATCCAGGGTTTACTGCAGAGTCATTGGCTTATATTAAATACTTCACCTCTCACTGTAAATATGAAGTATATGGAAGTTTAATACTAGATGAGATGGCTATCAGAAAAGGTGTTATGTGGAATGGTGAAGAATTTGTGGGCTATGTGAACATGGGTCATGTGCATTGTGCTGCCAGTGAAGAAGGAAGAGAAGCAAAGGAAGCATTGGTGGTTATGTGTGTTGCTATTAATGCTTCTTGGAAAATTCCTATAGGTTATTTTTTAGGTGATGGCATAAGTAGCAGTGATAAATGCAACATTATACTACAAAGTCTGAAAATTTTAAATGATGTTGGAGTTCATGTTGTATGTGTGACATGTGATGGACTTTCCACAAACCTGAGTATGGCAAGACAGTTAGGGTGTATTTTTAGTGCAAATGAGTTCAAATCATCTTTTAAACATCCTGTCACTGGGGACAATGTTTATGTTTTGTTGGATCCCTGCCATATGATGAAATTGGCAAGGAATGTCCTGGGAGACATGAAAGTGTTGAAAGATCAGCAGGGTAGATTAATAAAATGGCAGTATATTGTAGATTTAAGTACTGTACAGGAGAAAGAAGGTTTATCTCTTTCAAATAAGTTAAGGAGAAAGCATGTTATTTATGCAACACAAAAAATGAAAGTAAATTTAGCAGTACAGTTGTTAAGTTCTTCAGTAGCTAGGGCCCTGGAATTTTTGGAAAGGGATGTAAAACATCCTAATTTCACAGAATCTTCAGCAACTGCTAAATATTGTGAAATGTTTGACAGGCTCTTTGACTTGGGAAATTCAATGAATAATCTCGCTAAGGGATTCAAATCAGCTCTGTCTGAAAAGAATTTTCAAACTGTTGATGTGTTCCTCAAAGAAGCAGAATCATATATAGTAAATCTTAAAAGGGAGGATGGGATTTGTTTGGTAGAGTCCCCGAGGAAGGTTTTTGTTTTAGGATTTCTAAGTCTCATTCATATTATTAGGGGCTTGTTTCAAGATTTAATTCAGAGCAAGAAACTATTATATATTCCCATGTACAAAATGAGTCAGGACCATGTGGAAATGTTTTTTTCTTGTATTAGAGGCCGTTTAGGTTGGAACAATAACCCTAATGTGATACAGTTCAAAGCTGCATACAAACAGCTGCTTGTATTTAACTGCATTAAATCAAGCAATTGTGGTAATTGTACTCCCCAAGATACAACTGTAATACTGCAGAGTGGGCACACAATCTCGTTGGAAATGGATCGTGTGTTGTTTTCTAAAAACAAATTGTTAGGGAAAGATTCCTTGGAAATGTCATCAACTATGACTGATCAGGAATTGTTTTCAGATTATATTCTACCAGAAAATCTTTCCAGTTATGTTGAAAATGTAATTGTTTATATAGCAGGTTTTGTAGCCATGAAAGTTGCAAAGACTTTCTCTTGCAATATTTGTACATCTTCCCTGTTCACAGAAAAGATTGTTTCCTCTACTTTTATGTTTATTGCTGCTAAGGATAATGGTGGACTACATTATCCCTCAGCAAGTGTGGTACATATATGCAGAGTTGCTGAAAAATGTGTAAGGAATGAATTCATTCGCTCTGATTTGAAAGTAATGAAAGGTGATTTAAAGCAAAAACTAAAAACAGCTATTTTGCAGGAATGTAATTTTAATAATTTGTTTGGTGAACTTACGGATCACATGTTTGAAAATGTTTATCCTGAGAATCATATTATACTACTTTCTAAGAAAATTATTGATTTGTTTGTCAGACTGAGAATGTTTCATATTGCAAAAATGCACAATGAAAAGGAGAAAGTTTCAATCAGACAAAAATTAAACAAAACTGTATTGTTTAATAATCAATAAAAGAAGTAAAAATGTTAATTTATTTTCTTTACTTCCCTTTTATTCTCATATAAATGATGATGTTATTAATTTTGTAATTTCATTCTCCAGATACTGAATGATGGTATAAAATTAATACAGGCATTTGCAACTGGTGGTAGTCTATACAAAAAGTGGTAAGAAATAAAATGGAAAGTGGCTTTAACATACAATGTTTTAATTTCATACCAGGGGATGTAGCTGCATTCTAGTAGTATATAATGTGAAAAACATGTTTTTTTGGCCTTTAAAAAAATCTGATTAACAATGAGTAAATCATGCTTATATTTCCTAAAGTTGTTAAGTCTTTAGAAGGGAAAGATCTTAAACAATGAACAAAAATATTCACCTTTCCTTCTGCTGTATTTATACTGAAAGAACTGTTTCATCATATTCTTCATTTCAGTGTGATTAATATCAGATTCTGTCTATGAACTGAACAGAAAATGGTGTCTCAGCTTCAGAAGTAAACTGAGTTTGGACCTATTAAATGTGTGTACCTCTACTTCATTGGTTTTACTTCATAACTTTTATAAATGGGTTACTATTATTATAACATTTACATCTTTCTGGATCAGTTACATTAACCTGCTTGAAGAAGGACAAAAATCTTGCCACTGCTGGGACTGAAGAAAAACAAGTCCAAAAAGGTAATATAGTCAGTTGAATTTCAGTAATTAGCCTGTGATTTGCCATTTTATCTTCGTTGAGCAAGTAAAGACCCTTAACAGCATAAAAGTTTCAAATTTTGCAGTGATTTGTTATATGACTGTACGAGGGTTTCGAAGTTCCCGCGATCACTCGCCACTAGCATGGCGGCGCCAGCCGTCTTCAATTCGCTAAGAACTCTGGGATCCTTCAACACGCGATAGGAGGGGCCCGGTTCATTCATAAAAATAGAGGAATAAATAAAATATAAAATCATAATTAAACGTAATTTAAAATAAAAAAGAAACCATAATAGAAATCTTCTTCTGTAAATTTATGATGGAAAATTCTTAGGGAATCATACGCTTATTTATTTGATCGCGATCATATTTGTATATTCTCAATCAGTAGAAAGCCTATCAAACTTACATGAACCTAAAGTGCTTAGGGGGCATCCATAAATTACGTGAGGTGAAATAGGGGCGGAGTCCAGAGAAATCTCACCAATTCTCACGTGAGATTTTTTAAACTTGTGTTGCACTGTAGAGCTAAAAAAAAAAGGGTTTACAAATGACGCGAATGTCGATTTTAGGGGGGTA
Organism: Vandiemenella viatica; assembly: GCA_031002005.1. Classification (NCBI taxonomy): domain Eukaryota; kingdom Metazoa; phylum Arthropoda; class Insecta; order Orthoptera; family Morabidae; genus Vandiemenella; species Vandiemenella viatica. Next base: position 256,037,131 of record CM061921.1, read on the forward strand.
TTTCGTCGAAAAGTGGGGGTGTAATTGGCATTGGGAGGGTGACACCTAAAAAAAAGGTCTCAAAAAGTTGCGAAGACGATCCATAGGGGGGGGGGGGAGGAGGAGCGTCCGAAAATCCGGAAAAACACCTCACGTAATTTATGGATGCCCCCTTACTAATGTTACGATTTCGCTAGCAAGATAGGTGGTTCCGACTGTTTTAAACACATGCCTTACAAAAACTGAATACCGACAGACGATAACACTTGGACTCGTCCGGATTGACTTTTAAACCTGAACAGTATTGCTAGTTTAATGCAGTTTTCCGAATCATTTTATTTGCATAAATTCGAACATGATACGATTTTATGTCGAGTATAGGTGCACTGTCGACAAAAGATAGGTACGCAGAGTGTATATCGGATAACACGAAATGTACTCAATTCGAATCCATTAGATGATAAATTCAAAAATTACTAGAAAATACTTCAATGCACTTGTGAATCTTAGCTAGAAAGTTAATAGAATTCTAAAAAAGCAAAACAATTTTGAAGCATAGACTACACGTATTCCAACATATGCTTGGTCCCTTTTTTTCATTTTCAAAGGAAAATCTAACATTTTTCCTGAAATAATATCGAGGAATTACAATTTAACTGCCTAATTACCATCATTTTAAAATTTTTAGATATATATATTATATCTTTTAATTTTAAAACTTCCTCTCTTAATACAAGAAAACTTACATAATATCCACCGCCGCTCATAACAAACCAAACAACTGTGACGGACGGCAAGCACAACGAGTTCCTGTGATTGTTGGAGCAACAGAGCGATGCTCTATTGTTTAAGCGCGCGGTGTAGCCAATAATATTATTAAACTCTACTGTACTGGATCATATTTGAAAAAGCGATAGGTCAACTTTAAAAGAAATATTCAGAACATTTTTTTTTTTGTATCACCCTAATTTTGATTACTATTTCCGAAATGCGGGTGTCAACCCCAAACGGGTGACACCCAGGGCAGACCGCCCCCACCACCCCCCCTAGCTACGCCACTGGCAGGATCACAAGTTGATACTTATTTTCTTGGATTTTCAGAGAGGTTTTGACTCTGTACCACACAACCAACTTTTAGCGAAAATTCGAACGTACGATATATCTGATCAGATTTGCGAATGGATTCACGATTTTGTAACTGGTCGGTCACAGTATGTTGTTGTTGACGGGGAAGAATCTTCAAAGCTAGATGTTACTTCGGGCGTTCCTCAAGGAAGTGTAATAGGACCACTTCTTTTCTTAATTTTTATAAACGATTTCTGCAGGGGCGGTTCCAGGATTTTTGTTTGGGAGGGGCTTGCTTTTAGTGGATTTTGGCTTTGGAGGGGGCTTGAATCGGGCAAAAGGTAGTATTTATAGTCTCCTCAGCCCTCAAATCCGTAAAGCTAAAAACAAAGGAATACAAAATTATAATAACGGCGATGGACCAAGATACTTTTTTTTGGGGGGGGGGGGCTTGAGTCCCCTATCCACCTCCTGGATCTCCCTTATGATCTCTGTGACAACGTTAATTTCAGGATGCAATGTTTTGCTGATGATGCACTTATTTATAGGAAGTGAGGTGCTCTGACGATTGCTTAGAAATTCAGCGCGATCTGGATGTTATTTCGGAATTGTACCAGTAAATGGCAGCTAACACTTAACTGCAAAAAGTGCAAGGCAGTGCAAATAAGTAATAAAAAGACCCCGTTTGCTTATGACTACAAAGTTAACAATTCAGTTGTTGATACTGTGGATTCCCTGAAGTATCTTGTCGTAACAGTACAAAGCAACAAGAAATGGCACTTGCAATAACTTCCGTCGTAGGCAAAGCTAATTCTAAACTATGATTTATAGGTCGTATTTTGAGAGGTTGTAATGCTCATACAAAGGAAATAGCATAAAAATCATTAGTGCATACGCATTTGAGATCCGTATCGCAAGAGATTGATTGGCATGTTAGAGAAAGTACAGAAGAGAGCTGCTCGATTCATGACTGCTAGTTACAGTCCTTACGGTAAGTGTCACAGAGCTAATGTGCGGGTTGGGCTGGGATTGTTTGGTGGACAGATGACGTCATTTTTGTTTGAATTTGTTGGAGAATATGCAAAAATCTTTGATGTACGAGTGCAACGAAATACGTCTTCTGCCAGCCTATTTAGTTCACAATGACAGGAGGGATAAGATTCGAGAAATAAGATGCTGTACTGATACATTTATGTATTCCTTGTTTCCTCGTTCCGTTCGGGAAGATATTGCACTGAATTAGGATTTTTTGCTTAGCACCCTCTGCCACCCACAGTATTTGTGATTTGCAGAGTATAGATATAGATGTAGAGGTAGATTAGAAGACTTAGCACTATAAAAACTCACAACCACTGCAAATGATGCTCTAAACAAATTAAGCTGATAAGGGAACTTGCACAAACTACCTGGCTCAGTTCAAGGGGGTGGGGGGGGGTGAGGGATTGGCTGGAAGGGGGGAGGGAAGGGGTTACCGAGCCAGGACATGTAGCTTTCCTTTCATAACATTTTTCACAGTTAAAAAGAGGAACAGAACTCACAACAGCATGTGAATATTTATTTCCCTCAGTTAATTATCTCCATATGTAAGTTACAGTAGCCTGACATAGAAAACAGTACAAAATGTCTTCTGGAATCAAAAGGGAAAAAAGCTATGTGCAACGTAGGGGGGTGGAGGAGGTAGAGCCAAAAACTACGTAGGGCTATGTGGGGGGGGGGGGGGGAGGGGGGAGGTTCACAGGAGGCCAAAATGGAGCTATGTGGTTTATGCATGCTCCCTAACTAATTGCAAATAAATAAGTAATTAATACAGAAAAGAAACAACTACTTCTATCAGTCACCAAAAAGAAAGCAAATAACAGTTGTAATATAATATTTGAACCGAAAGAAATCAGTAAAAAGAGGTAAACCAAATTTCTGGTTGTATACTTAGATAGCAACTAACATGGTAGGCACTTATCAGCATCTTAAATTTTTTTTAAAAAAGAAAAGAAAAGAAATACAAAAAAATCACTAAGTTCTGTAGCTTTTTCACCAAGAATGATAGACAAAGTAGGCAATGTGGAAACCAGGAAGACAGAAATAAAATGTTATCTGCACAGACCCGACTGCTTTAAAATTAACTGAAAGAGTTCTAGCTTTTGAACTCAATTTACTTTGTGAACAAAGATTTCTTCAGAAATTGTGGAAAGGATTCAGAGAATAATATGTGCATTGGGATATTGAATAGAAGTTTACAAAGTTATTCACAACCACTGATGCAATGAATGACATTTTGGAAATTATATATATATATTTCAAGAAAAAAAAACCATTTCTTATTGAAATATTATATGTTAACTATAAATTAAGCATAATGATCACTATTTATGATCAAAACATTACAGTAAAAAATTAACTAACAGAAAAAAATATAAATTAAATCACAGAAAATGAAAATATTTACATGAGAGGTAACTATCATTAGACAATCAAAATCTTATCATAAGACTGAATATGCATCTACAGAAAAATAAAAAACAGATAGTTACAGAAAACAGAAATAAATAATAGGAAGAAAACCAAATAACTACAGATGCGGTTTATACTAAGAACCTGGCTGCTAAGTCATTACCCTTATGAGTTCTGACTTGAAAACAGTGACACTGTCACTGAAAAGATCAAGTTGAGGGGGAATGCTATTACTTAGTCACAATACTACCAACTTTATGCACTGCACTAATAATCCCTACAATCCCACCTTGGAAGATAATTATCTCCTGGATGATCACTAAGCAAGTTGGAGATTATGTCCCCTGTTTCAAACTGATATACACACTTTTTTTTTTTTTTTTAGATATACTTTCCACCACCTTCCACTTTTCTTTATACCATACAGCGATTTACATAATTTACAAACCAGTCTTTCTTTGCCACTTTGTATAAACCTTTCAGATTGTTGCAATACGAAGTTTCCTTTAGATGTCTGTAAAGGTAAGCAGATTTAACAATATTTTGGTCCATGAACCATTTCTTCTCAACAGGAATAGCTACAAGAAATCACAGAGTATGGAAATCTGATACAGGTGCATAAACTTCTTCATAAAGCACTTCCATTTGTTTTTTTAAAGAGAAACCCTTTGCAGCCAAGCATACTCTGTAATGCTCAGCTTCTCTTGCTGTCGTTCATCTAAACTCCCCTTTTGTATTTAATAATGATTGCATCTGGAGGTGGTGCAACAAATTATCAGGTATTGTGCTTCTTCAATGATTCAATTCCTTCATTCATAGCTCCCAAGAATTGCACTGCTTTAGGAGAACTGATTGCTTAATTGAATTAAGATTGTTCCACAATATTATTTGTATGAACCGTGTGAGACCGCCACTCTAAGTTATTAGCATTCTTTGAGTTTAAAGAACACCTTTCTCGAAGAATCATCCTGAGTTGCTTTTGCTGAATTTCTATACGCTTTGCAGAACTTGCCTTCGATTCTCCTGTCTCCTTTTATTGAACAGTTGCTTCTTCTTCACTCTCTCTATCTGGAAATATGATAGTGTCTTTTCGATCTAATTGCTTGAAGGTAGAGTCTTCGGATTTATTGATGTTTTCTGTGTAATCACATATGCTTTCTATGAATCCACAATCACCTGACTCCACTACTTGTCGAGCATCTGGTATCCAGATCCTATGTCCACGACCATATATTGTGTATACAACGTAAATTCCTTTCTTGGCCCTTAGTGTGAGCTTTAAGTGCTGTTATTGTTTGGGAATATGCACAAAAATGTCACATCCTATCGTCCAAAGATGAGCGACACTTGGCTTCCTACCTACCCATATTTCATATGGAGTTTTTTACTTCGTTGTGATTATTGGTGACTCGGTTCCTGATATATGTGGCATTATATATCAGTTAAGCCCAAGATCATTTACGTAACCTACTACTGTGTATTTAACTTCTTACAAGGTCCATCAGAATTCTGTTGAGCTTCTCTGTTATCCCATTTTGTTATAGTGTGTAGGCCATTGTAATTTTGTGTACAGTGACATTACTCTCACAGAAAATAACACAATTTTTGAAGAAAAAAAAATCAAATCCATTATCCGTTCAAACTACATTTAAAGTCTTCCAGTTTGTTTGTTGTCATAAATCTTCACTGTAGAACTAGTAAATTCATTTTCTGGTAAGTTACATAAAGCTGATACAACAGTGCCCCTTCCTCAAGTAGGCCGTTCAAATTGTTAGGGCTAAACATACATCATCTATGGCATTGCCAACACTAGAAAGCTCTACAACAGTCCTGTTTAAAAGTCCCAAATATAATCACTTCCCTTTGTTTTATGAAGAACAATGAATCTGCTAGCAATATCCACTATAATAAGAGCATAACTGTTGCCACCAAAGCTTTTCACGTTAATTGGTCCCATCAGTATTGCATGAAGAAAATTGAAAATGTTCTAGCACTCGTCATGTTGCTTGATTGATATTTTAGGAATGGTAGTCATGCAACTTTTCCTGTTAGACAGTCATTACATGGTGTAGGCACTGTCAACTCACAGTTTGAACCAATTTTTGATTATTTTTATTATCTGATTCTTGCTAACATTCATTAGTCTTTAAAGCCAAATGTACGATATTTCAATAGTAAATGTCTACTGTTATCGTATATGCAACGTCCATCTTTATTAAGAACCATTCTGTTATTATTTTCAGTTGATTGTTTTACTGACAATATTCCATAACTAATGCCAGGTACTAAAAGCACATGTGACTATCTGGCAAATTATTACTTATAATCTATACATTTACAGTATATTTTCCAATTGTGGGTGTCATGATGCCTTTTGATGCCACAACATTTTTCAGTAGTAGAATTTTTAATGATCTGGGAAAAACATGGTTTACATGGGGAGAGGTGATGAATTGCTCGAGTCTATGATCAAAACATTATTATAGAATATGGCTAATGCATATAAATCATTGATTGTCAAAGCAATAGATGAATATTTATTGCTTGAATTGTTGAGCCATACACTTACCATATGACTAACATGTATCTGCTGTGCTTGGTGGGGACAAAAACCACTGCGGAAGAAGCTGGTGCTGGAAACAAGCAGCGTGGACACAGCGAGAGAGCTGCTGTATGTGGGCAGCACTCTCACAGTGTCCACGCTGCTCGTTTCTGGAATGCGCTGCTGCAGGTGGTGGAGCACTGTAGGAGCAGAGAAGTCATCACTGGAGAGGAGCATGGGCAGTGTGATGTGGAGGCATTGCAAACCCTGCTGGAGGTAAGCCCTACTAGAATCTCAGCGGAACGGTATAACGGAACTCTGCCCCACTGTGAGGGAACGTCATTGTGCTGCGGTTATTGCTAAGCGGCGCAGATGACAATGTAAGTGGAGGTTTAGCACAACTCTGCTGCACTATGCGTCCTGTAGTACAGGCAGCGTGGAGGTGGCAAAACAACTGTTAGCAAAAGGACTAAAAGAAATTTGGTGGTATGGAACAGTGAAAAACTACAGAGTTTCTTTCAGCTCCCTCCACTAACAGAATTCAGAAAACAGTCTCCTGTGGTAAAGATGGACAGCATTACTGAAGACAAGAAGGAGATAACTACCTTCTATTGGGTGGCGCTGCGTGGCCATGTCGAAATTGCTGGGCCGTTAATTGAAACAAAAGACATCAAAGTTAGCGACATTGATGGTTCCACTGGAAATTCTCAGCCTTGAACAGAGTGCTGCTGGAGGAAGTAACGGATAAGACAGCGAAACACAAACAAGGATGAATGGCTTAAATATTTTGATCGGAAAAGTTTAAGGACATGTTGAGCTAAGTATCTTCCTATACATGCAGACCATTTCAGTTATTTAATTATTTACAACAATAACAATTCTAACAAAGTAGATTCATTATCATATCAGTTTTATTAAAATAAATTATGTGGGAGAAGCAAGCACTAAAATTGTTTTGTAAGTTTGACAATATAAAAATAAATTCATATAATTATAATACTATAATGGAACATTATCAAGCTTACATTCAACTGACAATGCAAACTACAGAAATGTTTACAATCCTTTAACCAAAAGCAGAGAATTATATTATTATTTCCTATATAAATCAAATATCAATGTTTCTTTAGACCCAAATATTATACACATTACTGCTCATTTAAAATTGTTCCTTTGTTCTAGAAAGTTATTTAATTAATGAATTAGTTTATGATCTGGTGGATGCTCATACAGTTATTTATGGTAAGCATACATATTTTTAACATTTATTTTCCCCATTCCAAAAATTTAAGCAGAATCTATTTTGCAATGTAGTCTTCACGGGTGTACCGCCGGATAGTGTTGTGGAAACACAATATTTCGACGGCTGGCTCTGCCGTCTTCTTCAGGTGATGAGACATGTGTAATGGTCGGCTGACCCACAGGTACTGAGATGGTTCGGGTGCCGCTCTTCCTTATATACAAGTCCGCGTGGCTTCGGCGATGGCTTACTATGAGCCAGGCCCGCAACCAACTGGCGGTTGGCTGCCCGTGGGCGTGGCTAAGGTTCTTGTTCCAGCCCGAGCTAATATGAAGCCCTCTACGGCGGCAGCTGGACGGAAGTACAACGTTCTCTGCGGATATTTGCCAAGGCAGGTTTCCATGCCTCACTGAGACATAGACCACTGTCTCTGTTAAATGTGTCGGCCAGTCGAATTTCGATGGCTTCTTTGATGACAGATTCCCAAAAATGTGATGTTCTAGCCAATATCCTAACGTTATTGAACTCTACTTTGTGGCCATGGTCGTACACGTGCTCGGCGATCGCTGATTTGCTATACTGTCCCAAGCGGAGATGGCGTTTATGTTCATCACACCGGTTTTCTATGGTGCGGATCGTTTGACCGATGTAGGTCTTTCCACACTCGCACGGTATGCTATAAATCCCCGGAACTCTTAGGCCAAGATCATCCTTGACTGAACGGAGGTAGTCCCGTATTTTAGCTGGTGGTCGGTAGAAAGATTTTATACCATGTCGTGCGAGGATTCTGCCGATTTTCCCCGAGGTGTTTCCGGCGAAAGGCAGAAAGGCGGTGGCCTTGGGCGTTTCTTCCTGTTGGACTGGAATTTTCCCTGGCTTACGTTCAATTGCCCTTTCTATCTTACAGAATCTATTTTCACTGAAGAATATATTTGCATGAATCAAATTTAATTCAGGTAACCATTCAACAGAATATAACATAATGATATACTTGTTTATCAAATTGGAGGTTCTCTGTCACTGAAAGTATGTTTGGAAGTGTATATAACATTCATAAAACAATCAAAACTATGGTGGTAATCAGTGGGGACCACAACCCATTGAGAATTCTAGCTCACACAGTGTTTTGAAAACCTCTTCAACAGTGACTAAAAGCACACTTAGGTTGATGTTTGTATCGTAACACATATTGGAAATAGGTAAAGATAGAGGTGTAAATGCTGAAGATTTTTTCTTCTTCTTCTGGTTTAAGCCTCATCAATGTTGATTTCATTAGAGGCAGCATAGGACTGGGACAATGAACAAGAAGGAATTTGGCCATGGAATTTTGAAGGAACCCCTCCAGCATTTTCCTCTAAAAGACAAATCTTAATTACCGGGTGTTGATTAGAACCTGCATCCTTCCCAATGCAGCAAAGAGGAAGACTGCGTAAACAAATCACGTATTTGCTGTGGGAGGGATATGTAGAGATCATTATATAACAACATATTTGGTACACTTTCTGTCTTGCTAATGTGTCATATAAAATTCCAGAGTAAATTAGGATTTTCAGGAATACTGTGCTGTGTATGTACAATCAAGCTGTTGAATCAGTTATTAGATATGCTCTGAGATTAGCCTCTTATTGGTGAAAACAGGACATAGCTCTCATGATTAAATATCTGCTTATAGGCTTTGTGGAGTCTTTTCTTCTCTATGGCCAGCTTAATAAGGGCTGTTGAGACCAATCATCTATATTTTGTCTTGCAAGTTTTTTTTTAATTACTTTTTACCGAAGCACAATTTACCTTAAAGTGTCATTAAATCCTCTGAACAAGGAGTCAGTATTAGCAGAAATGTCAAAGAATTCAGAAGCAGAAATGTACATAGGAAGCAGTTTGTTAAAATTTTCTCCTAGTTCACATCTTGAAAAATTAGTAACGAAAGAGCACTGATTATAAGGCAAGAAATTTCAGTCGGAAGCGCAATGAATTTACCACATACTTCTCTAAATTAGGTTCTGTTCTCACAACATATAAATGACCTTTATTCTCTGCTTTCAATAGAGAATTTCTACTTTTATCATGAATGAAACACCCACCTTTATTCAAAACAATTTTCTTGTTATTTTAAGTTAACTGTTTAACTGACGTAATTGCATGGCTAATTCCAAGTACCGAAAGCATGGATTTATCTTGTACATAACTATTTGCTGAGTTATTATTTATAATTCTTGACTTTATAATACATTTTCCAGTTTTAGGTGTCATCATTCCATTTATTGACACAACAATTTCAGTAGTAGAATTTTTAATGATTTGGGAAAAATACTTTCTGTCTGGAGATGTGTGATGAGTTGCACTTGGAGCTATGACCCAAACATTGCTATTTAATATAGCTTTTTCAAATCGATGCTCAAAACTGTTAACGACTTACTATTGTCCCTTGAAATTTACTGTTTATAGCCCTACTATGTTATATTTGGCACCGTAACTATTGTTATTATTTTTGTATTTATTGGGGTAGTGGAGTGGAGCCTCAAATAAACTGTATAGAAACTGATATGACAGTGTCCCATTCCTGGAGTGAGCAGCACAAAATTGTGGTAGCTAAAACTGCATCACCTATAACAGTGTTTCTTAACTGGTTGCCAGCAGGCAGAATATTATAAATTTAGATATGGTATTCGTACTTCATATCGTTATAAGCGAGCATAAACTACAAGCACAACTTTTTAAAAGCCATGAATATTTCAATAACCAGGCAAAAATCTGGAATTTCCAGGATGACGATAGGACAACATTGTTCTTACAATAGTCTATTAATTTTTAGTAGGCATAAAAATTGTGCCATTCCTCTAAGGGTTAAGTAATGTCCGTTTCTGAGTATATTGTTGTAATTTTAAGGGTAAGTAGTGTCCATCGCGAGAGTCACGAAATGATAATAGTAATACATTATTATTCATTTGGTTACTAAAAATTAAAAACCTGGACATGTAATTAAGTTTTAATAGTTCACTTGTAATATCATAACTGTGTTTCAATAGGAATTCAAAACATGTTTATTAAAATAAATTATATGGGAGAACCAAGGCACAAAATTAATTTTATAAGGTTGTAAAACTAAAATTAACTTCATACAATTATAATAGAATAATTGAATATTTCAGAAAGTTTCTTTAAGAAACTTACTATTAACTGAAAGTGCAAACTACAGAAATCCAGACATTCCTCCTTGAACCAAAAGCAGCTAAAATCACATTATTATTGCCTGCATAAATGAAACATCAATGTTTTCTAGACCTAAGTTTTGTACACATTACCTTTTTTTAAAAAAAATTATTGCCTTGTTCTGTGAAAGAGTTCTTGAGTATGTTCACATTTTGGTGGATGGTAATACGAATGGCAAGCATACAATTTTTTTTTTTTTTTTTACAATATATTTTCACTGAAGAGTCAAATTTAATTCAGGAACCAATTCAACAGAAGATAAGATAGTAAAGTAAGTGTATAAGATATTCTTAAAAATTCAAATACTGGGTGGTAGGTATTTGATCATGACCACAACAGCCCAACTACACTGCATTATCCACCATAGAGAACATCATCACATCAAACATACTAATTAAAACTGTGAAAAATGCAGCAGTTAACAGGAGATTTTTGAATTTGTTTGAAATTGAGTAGTTATCAGACTAAGTTATGGGTTTCTAATTAATACTGGATGTTGTATGTATTTTAAGGATTTTATTTATTTTATTTATCAATCTTGTTCCATGGATCCCTGCTGAGGAAATACCTCTGGGATGTGAAACATGTCATTGTTGATATATATACACATAATATGAGACATATCATAGTAAATATATATATATATACATATTTTACAAATACAAGAAATAATAAACATACATTTTTGCAACTGAGTTTTGCAAACGTCATAATGAGTACAATTAATTATTTTCTTCAAATTCTTGAATGGAGTAGAAGGAGTTGCCAATAAGATAATCTCTAAGTTTTTGTTTGAATACATCTTTATTATCTGAAAGCTGTTTTATACGATTAGGTAGTTTATTAAACAGATGTATCCCAGAATAATTAACTCCTCTTTGTACTAATGACAGAGATGTTTGTGTTTTATGCAAGTTATTTCTGTTTCTTGTATTGAAACTGTGTACCTGTGAATTAGGTGTAAACAGGTTAAAATTTTCTATGACAAAGCTCATGAGAGAATATATATACTGAGAATACATTGTAAGAATATTGAGTTTCTTAAAGAGTTGTCTGCAAGAAGTTCTTGGTTTTACCCTACACAGAAACCTAATAGCTCTTTTCTGTGCTATGAAAACTTTTTTACTTTGTGAAGAGTTTCCCCAAAAAATTATGCCATATGACATTACTGAATGAAAATATGAGTAGTACACCTGTTTCATTAATTCTAGATCTGCTGTTAGAGAAAGTGTTCGTATTGCAAAGGTGGCACTACTTAACTTTGCCAGTAGTGTAGTGATATGATCATGCCAACAGAGTTTCTGATCTATTTTAATACCAAGAAATTTTATACTCTCTGTTTCTAAGATTGTGTTGTTTTTATAGTTTATACATATATCTGGCTGTGCATAGTTTTTTGTTTTAAACCTAATATAATGTGTTTTTTCAAAATTTAATTTTAATGAATTTGCCTTAAACCAATTTGCTACTACTCTAAGTACTTCATTTACATTAAATTCTATAGTACTGTTTGGTGTTTTACGCACAGTCAGGTTAGTGTCATCTGCAAATAAAACACTCTTAACTTTGTCGGATAAATTTCCAGGAAGGTCATTGATGTATAACAGAAAGAGGAGGGGACCTAAGACAGAGCCTTGTGGAATTCCATGTTTTATTTTCTCCCATTCTGATGAAGCATCTTTACTTATTTTAGAATCAAAAATTGAAACTTTTTGCATTCGGCTTTCAATGTATGATTTAAACCATTTACCTGCGGTCCCAAAAATACCATAGTATTCCATTTTTTTCAAAAGTAATTCATGATTTACACAGTCAAATGCTTTTGCAAGATCACAAAATATTCCTACAGGATTCATTTTATTATTCAGTTCCTCAAATGTGTTATTTAAAAATGAATATATAGCCATTTCTATGGATGATCCTTTTTTGAACCCAAATTGTGAATTAGTGAGGATATTATAGTGTGTAACATGTTTTATTACTCTTCTATACATGACTTTTTCAAAAACCTTTGAGAATGTTGAAAGTAATGAAATGGGACGATAGTTGTCTACACATGTTACTTCTCCTTTTTTAAATAATGGTTTTACAACAGCATATTTTAGTCTATCGGGAAAAACACCTTGTATTAAGGATTCATTACAAATGTGAGCAAGTACATGACTGATACAGTCTGAACATCTTTTCAGTAATTTACTTGAAATATTGTCATAGCTGGAAGAATTTTTAGGTTTTAATTGTTTAATGAGTTTATTTATTTCTGAGACTGTTACTGGTGGCAATTTCATCTCCACAAAGCTATTTGGGAAAGCAGTCTCAAGAAGCCTTAGAGCACTATGTGGGGATTGCTTTTCTATGCCTAATTTATCTACTACTGACGTAAAATGTTTGTTAAATATTTCACAAACTTCCCCTACTTTGCTATACACATATCCATTTTGTTCTATTTTTATGTCTTTAGAGTGATTTACAGTTTTTCCTGTTTCAGTCTTTATTATATTCCATATTGTTCTCATTTTATTGTCTGAATTTTCTATTTTCGCCGATATGTACCTGTTCTTGGCCTTCCTTATTACATTTCTTAGTATTTTAGAATAAAGTTTATAGTGAACTTTCAGCGCATAGCTATCCGATTCTCTCATTTTTAAATAAAGGTCCCTCTTTGTTTTACTAGAGATTCTAATACCCTTTGTTATCCATCCCATGCCCAGTTCATTGTTTGGAGTGTTGAGAATTTTCCTTTTTTTGAAACTACCTTCAAAAAGTGTTAGAAATATATTCAGAAAGGAATCAAATTTCGCATTAACACCCTGCGCATTATATACTTCTAACCAGTTTTCATTGTTTAAGGTATCTATGAAGTGTTTTATATTATTTTCACTAATATTTCTTCTATAAACCCAGCTTTTCTTTATCTGTTTAACAGTGTTCCTGGACTCGATACATAATAGCTGGGCATCATGATCTGAGATACCATTTATTACTGGATGTATGCTGTAATTACTGCACTGAGAAATATCCACAAAAAAATTATCAATTGCAGTCCTGCTATTATTTTGTATTCTCGTAGGAAAATTTACAAGTGCTGTTAAGTTAAAAGACAACATCAAGGCTTCCATATCTAATCTATCATTGCTGTGATTCAGAAAGTCAACATTGAAATCTCCACATAATACTATTTGTTTGCTATTTGTAAAACTTAGTAGCAAAGACTCTAAATGAGATAAAAACAGTCTGAAATTACCTGAGGGGGCCCTGTAAATTGCTATCACTATCAGCTCTTCCTTATCATATTCTAGTTTAGTAACACAACATTCAAAGTGTTGTTCTATACAATACTTACTTACAACTACACTACTGCATTCAATATTATTTTTAACAAAAATGGCAACTCCCCCTTTCTCCATTTTACATCTGCAGAAATGAGAGCTTAATTTATAATTTGGGATGGACAGCTGAGATATTCCTGTATCAGACAAATGATGCTCAGATATACACAAAACGTCTACATTAAAATTTCTGGAATTTTGAATCTCTTCTAGGCTTAAGGTAATGTCATCAGTTTTACTAAATATTCCTCTTATATTTTGGTGGAAAATACTGGTCTGAACACTTTGACGCAATGACTTTGAATTGTTTATTTTATTATTACATACTGGTATATTAGTTGGAATTTTTAATTTCAACAAGTTATGATCATCAGAGACATTAATTTCCTTTAGACATCTTAATAAATCTATTTTATTTACCCTAAAAAAGGCCGCGACTTAACACCATTTATCACAGGAATACCTCTTTCACTCACCTGGCATCCTCTGACCTCATCAGCAATAAGAAGCGAAAGCTTCCTCTTACCTCTGACATTCAGATGGAGTCCATGGCGAGTATAACTGTCCCTACCAATGCAGGCCACATCAATCAAACCAATGTGTGAATTAGCCGGCTGCCAGAGAACCCTTTCCAAGGATGCATTTGTACGCCTGATGTTATGCCACATCCAGGAAACTGTGATTAGCAGTATGTAGTATTATTGGTTTTAAGAAGGATACACACTGTTTCACATCCCTGATACTGTTCTCACCAAAGATCAAAGGAAACATATCTAAGCCTATTAAATGTACTAACGATTCTTAGAAGAGTTCATTCTGTCTGGATATTAAAATCAATTATTAAAGGTGGGATTAGTGCTTGATGGATTCATATACATTATACAAGTATTATTGCATAAGTGTGTGTAAGTTTTTCTAATCTGTTTATCCTGGTCTGCTCCTCCATAATAAATAATAGTTCAAAACATCCTTGACATCCTTCTAATAGATGTTCAGTCAGCATATATTCCTCCTTTGCTGGATTTGGTTAACCTTCCCACTGTTTTTAGATGAGATGACCAACAGCTCAATATATGGTATAAACTATAAGGATTATACACATCATAGTATTAATAGGTCAGGTCTCAAGCATATGGGGTATTTATTGAAAAGGAATCTGTATTTATAATACAGAGGATAAAAAATTAGACGGTTTCCTAAAAAAAAGCCTAATGATAAGCCTAAGTTAATTAGAGAATAACAATTTGGGATGAATATAAGGGAATTTAGTAAACCAGTGGCCAAGAAAGGAGGAAAATATAGGTGTAAATATAAGAAGATATAGGTTTCAGAATTGAAGACACATTTTAAGCAATATTTGAGTAAGTGAAATGAGGTCATCAATACACAGGAATGGAAGTGGATTCAGTTTCAAAAGGTAATAAGCTTAGGGGAAGAAATGTTAGTTCCAGAAACAAAAATAAACATAGATGCTAGAATAGGGTGGGGAGGAAGTAGACAATATTAGTTAGAAGAAAGCATAATAGAATAGGAAAGCAACAAGGTGGTTGGGCACACATAAGATTTGAAAATATCTTAGTAAGAAACGGTGTACTCCAGTTGCAGAGCAGAGCATAAGGGTACAAAACAATTTAGATATCTTCCGAATAAAGCCAAATGATATTATGATGTATGGAAGGAATAAGTGATTATACAGCAGAACTAATGGATGTAATGGGTTTCAATCAAGTTCAGTAAAATGTATAGTACAGGCAAGGAGCATATTAGTTCGATGAAGAGAAAGTGGCAAAATGTCAAGGAGATAATAAGAATGTGATAAGACGTGCATAACTCAAAACAAAAAATAATGGAAAGAAAAAAAACTATATTCTATTATAGGCAGTTGAGAAGGGTAAAGAGGTTGATTTGAGTGGAAGGATGCACAAGATGTTTGGTCCATAGAACACAGAATAATTAGCACAAAAGCTGTTAGTGGAGTTGCTGCTGTGGAATTTGTAATGGGAAAATTTATACGAACAGGTTAGTGGCATGATAATTATGTTGAGGGTCGACACTAAGCCTACTTTAACCAAATTAGTACAAGTGTATATACCAAAATTACAGGAAGATGATGAAGAAATGAAGAAAATATGTGAACAAATTGAAGAATTAATTCAATATGTGAAAGAGGTGGAAAATATAATAATCATGTGTTATTGAAATGCTTTAATGGGAGAGGAAAAAGTGGGGAATTGTGTAGTATGTTTTGATATAGGACAAGAGAATGAGTGAGGATGCAGGTTGTTAGAATTTCATTAAAAATATGAACTCATCGTGGTGAACGCACTCTTACCATTACCAGGTGTATATCCTTCACATATGATTATATGTGAAGAGATACCCAAGAGATACAGGTAGATATCACCTACATTATATCATGGTCATACAACGATTCATGAATCAAGTTCTAGAGTGTAAAGCATACCTAGGACAGACTGATCACTATCTAATAGTTATGAGGTGTAGGCTGAAATTAAAGAGAGTAATGAAGCAACATAGGCAGAACAGTCTGGAAGTGAACAGATTGATACAATCTATAGTGAGAATTTTTTCGCCGAGATGGTAGATGTGGGTTAATTAATTTTGAAATCATTTTAACTTTAGAAAAACAAAGAGAGGAATTATTAAAGCCTGTATAGAAACTTAAGGATTTAGGGAAAAAAGCCACCCAAAATCTTGGATCACTAGAAATTTTGGAGTTGATGGATCAGAGGAGAAGGCACAAAACTGCTCAGGATGAAGAGGAAAAGAGTAGTACAGTCATTTTAGAAACCAAATAAACACAAAACAAAAGAAAGCAAAGGAAAGGGGCTGCATGAAAAGTGCAGAGACATAGAATAGGAAATGATAGTAGTTAAAATCAGTGAGACCTTGAAACTGGTCATCATCTAGTGATGTCAGCATCTGCCGGGTCCGTGAGCTCGGGGGTGTAAACCCCAAATTCGGAAGCATGGTGCGCTTGGGAGAAAGACACACCTAGGATTCTGGGCAGTCAGTCTGCCATTGGCCGTGGAGTAGGTGAGTCCGTCGTGAAGAGGAACAGTCAGTTGAGTCGACGAGATCACGTGTTTGCGCTCAGTAATTAAGATGAAACATTAATTTAGTAGGAGGTGATTTCTTTGGTGATATGAAGGAACTTTAGTAATGAAGAAAGTATTTGCAGAATTTTATATGAATTGTTTCATGGTGAGCCATAGGTATGGTCTGAGAACTAGTTAGGGTGTTGATGTATGAATGAAAGAGTGCGTGTTATTCAGTCTAAATTTATCGTAGACATACCTGTAATCTTAAAGTATCGAAGTACCAATAGCGAACTTTCATATAGGTTGGGAGTTGGAGCGAGATTATCTTATTAACTATTAAATGCTCAAATAAGAAGGTGCAATTTCATTTCATTTACCAACTTAACGTTGGTTGGCAGCTGTCAGAGAAAGAACCAGAGTCTAGTGAGTGTGCAGAAGCTTTAAAGGTTCACAGTAAGTGTTGTAATGGAACCACCAGTATAACCGCTACAACCTATAGGATGATCAAATAGAATTTTGGAGCAATGAAGAAAAGATGTATAAATATGAAAGCTGATGATGAGAAACCTCTTTTAAGCTCAGAAGATAAAACTATCTAATGGAAGAATACACAGAGAAGCTGTATGATGGGGGTGATTTGAACAAGAATGTTTTGGGAAAAATAAGCAATGTTGTCATTGATGCCACAGAAGATCCAGGTTTAAAAACAGAATTTGAGTGAGCTTTAAAAGATTTGAAATCAAATAAGGTGATTGGAACTGATGAGATTGTGACAGAACTTATAAAAACCCTAGTAGATGAAGAAATCAAATGATTGCACAGACTGATATCAAACAGTGATGAGACAACAGAGTTTCCAGTTGGTTTAAAGAAAAACTATCAGGTTCACACTTCTGAAGAAAGCACAAGTTGATATATGTGACAATTATTACATTTTATGTTTGACATCATATGCTTCAAAGTTACTGACAAGTATAATGTACAGAAGATTAGAAAGGATTGTAGAATATATATTAGGTGAACATTAGTTTAGGAAAACTGCAGTAGAAGAGGAAAATTTCTGGCTATCAAGCTGGCTATCAAGAAAAAAAATATAGTTTTGTATGATCTGTTAATTTAGAAAAAGATTTAGATAATGTTAGGTGGAAGACGAGATGTTCAAAATTTTAAAGAAAGCTTGCCTTAAACTTAGAGATAGAAAAAATACTTTATAGTCAACATTAGAGTCATGTGGCAATAATAAATTAAGAGAATCATGAGAAACATGCATCAGTTAAAAGGCGTGTAAGACAAGGTCTTAGTCTATCCCCATAAACATTTTAGTTGTGTGAAGAGGAAGCAATAAGTGAAGCAAACGTAAAATATAAATGTGGCCTAAGTGTTCAAGGAGAAAAAAATCACTATGTTACAATGCTGATTGCATTTTCATGTTAGGAAAACAGACTGAGGATATTGATAAGTTAATGAAAAGCATGATAAAAATACTGAAAGAAGATGTTGGTCTAAATATGAAACAAAGTAAGACACAAGTGATGAAATGTACCAATAATTATAGCAATGACAGTAGATTAAATATAAAAATAGGAGCAGCATCAATAGGTGAAGTGAGTGAATTCAGTTACTTAGGAAGTAAAATTACAACTGATGGCAGAAGCTGAAGCGACATAAAGGCAGAATAGGGATAGCAAAAGAACCTTTATTGAAAACCTACAACAATTAATAAACGAGTTAACATTTGTAAAGAGCAAAGCTAAAGGTGTGTTTATATAGAATATTATGGCTGGAGGGTGAATATTAACTGACACCTAAATAAATTGCTATTGCTATATCAGAAAACTGAGATGAAAAACAAGAATTCAGACAATTATGGATAAGGATGGAGAAGAGGCTAACAGTGACATGTAAAGGCAGTGATATTATGCAACTAGTTTAATGATGAAAAAATGAAGTCTTTCCTGGTGAACCAACTATATGGTTAGGCCGAAAAGAGCTACCGCTCTCCAACGGCCCACCCCTAGCCTTCAGCTGAGAGAATGAATGATAGTTAAAAAAAAAAAAAAAAAAAAAAAAAAAAAAAAAAAAAAAAAAAAAAAAAAAAAAAAAAAAACTATATGGTAAGTTCCCGAGAATCCCACCAAGGGAGCACATCAATCTAATGAAGGGTTACAGAGCTGCTTTATGACTCCATCCTCCAAAGATGGAGTCAGATAGTGGCTCCAAAACATAACATTACATCACACTGATATGTTTGCTCGGAGGGAGGCCCGAGAACTTTTACATAGTTTAAAGACACTATTAGGGATTGTTGTCCTCGAATGAGAGGCTCAAAATCAGAGCAGGTAGAAATGAGTAGACTATAGAATTTGAAATAGATCCTGAGCATAATATGAGATCAATGAATTAGTTAAAAAGCATAAATGGGCTGATAAGAATAGGAAAAATACAATTGTATCATAGAGAGGGTCTGTATCACTGTTTCATACTACAAACATTATTTAGATTGAATCCATAGTTCTGCTGCATACCAGACAACTGGAAAAATACATATACACACAATTTGTTTCACATGATATGGTCAAGTAATAGTGTACAACCAGATTTTTCAAGGTATTTAACAGAGGAGTTTTAGAATTGTTGCAAACAAAATTAAAATCATTGTGATAGTTTACAATATGTCTTTCTGGGTTAAAATGTAAATGTATTTATTAGAAGAGAATGCAGCAACAACAGGAATAGTATAATAGTGCCATTGCTGTTCACTATTTTAATGGAGGATTCTATTGTTCTATATTCAGAAGTTAGATTGTTTGAGAAAGACATAATTATGTTCTACAACACAATTAATACAAGTGGATAATGGAAACAAAGAAACTGCGGTCAGGAACTGAAAGTAAGGTAGGACAGGGAAAAATCACTTATTACAGATGAAAGCAGGAGTGCCAGACAAACACATAAAAAACACTATAATCTCAAACAAAATTCTCAATATTTTTGTTAATAACCTTAGTCATGTAGGAGGTGAGACATAGAGCAGGGGAAAGTTGTGATCACATCCAGGCCTACCACATCAATCATGAATTCATGTCGCTGGTTTGGATGTGCTCTCTTGCCACCAGGACATAAGCTCCATCATAATTAATAACAATTGAATATTCTAATCAATAAGCAAAAACTGTAAATAGGTAGCCCATTTTATGAAACAGAAATTAATGAACATTGTTTATTGAAGTCTGCTTCGAGATGTCATTGTTGATAGACAAGCATCTCTGTATCAATTAACAGCAGCACTCAATGTGGGATGTAAGAAGATGGGTCCCTGGAGACAGTGCAGTGAAATTTGATACTGATGGGATATGGCAGCAGAAGAATGGTGTCAGTGACTCTGCTAAGAAAATGCCATCGTCAACAGCTCCCCTCCTGGGCTGGTGAACATATTATCTGGAGTACAGATGACTGGAAAAAGTTTGTGTGGTCTGATGAGGCATGATTCCAGTTTGTAAGAGCTGATGGTAGGGTCTGAGTTTGGAGCAGTCCGTAACAGGCTATGGATCCAAATTTCACGAAGGCATTGTTCAAGCTGGTGGTGGCTCCATACTGGTAAACAAATACGTTGTGTTTACATGGCATGGACTGGGAGCTCTATTCAAATTGAACCAACCATTGACTGCAAATACATATGTGCAGCTACTTGGAGACCATTTTTTTTTTTTTTTTTTTGCAATTTACGACCTTTATGTTCCTAAAAAAAAAAACGACGAACATTTCCAGGGCGACAATGTGGGATGTTCCAAGGCCAAAATCATCCACGATTGGTTTGAAGAACATTCTGAACAACTTGAGTGAATAATCAGATATGAATTCAATCAAAAATATCTGGGACATGATGGAAAGGTCAGTTCATCCACGACGTTTTGTACCTATAACACTGGACGGCTGTAGAGGAAGTAAGGATGAACATTTTTTCAGGGGACACATCATGTTCTTGCAGTTTGTCGGGTAAAAGTGGATGCCACATGATATTAGAAGGTATGCCATGACATATATGTGTGTGTGTATATATTACCAAGGGAAATGAGAATGTGTTACATAAGGATGAAGCACGTATGCCGCATAAGCATCTGTTTAGTTGTAAGACGGAAGACATAGCAAAAATACATGTTAATTACAATTGTTTTGCCAGTCAATTTTGTTCTACCAGTGGAGATTATATGGGACAGTTGAAAACGATGAGGACGGACAAGTGAAGTGGAACTTTGCTGGAAGATTTAGACAATAATTCACACGAATCCAGTCAAATCTTGTGTGTGTGTGTGTGTGTGTGTGTGTAAGTCTATTAGCAACAATTGTTTCCATAGGAGAAGGATAAAGAATTTCACTATTATGGCAATTTTAGTGATCCGGGGGGTGAACAGTTAACACTCTGGTCTGAAATTCCAGAGAAAATGGATTCTATCCCCGATCCGGACATCCTTGTTCAGATTTTCCATGGTTTTCCATAATTATTCCAGGGAAATACTTAAAAAAAAAGTATTTCATAAAGCCATAGCTGAGTTCCATCTCGTTCCTTGTTCCCTGTCCTTTCCCGACTGTAATGACTTTCATGTCAACGAGCTATAAAGCAATATGAAAAAACTAAAGAAGAAATAGATATTTTGTAATACAAATAAAACCAGAATTCAAATAAAGTTAATATGAGTACAAAAATCTTATCGTATGATAAATCAGTCTGAACAGAATACCAGATAAGTTCGGAAAGTAGGGGAGACCAGGGGAATGACTACTCCTTAAGACATATTCCATTTTGTATTTTTTACCTTATCTTTTTTCAAATTCGTGATAGGATAAAAAATGCCTTGAATCTTTTCCCATCGATTGCCTAATGTACTTATATTTAAAATATAAGGAAGTATTTAAAAAAAAAAATATGTGAATGCTACCAACTGTCGGTAATTCCCCAGGTACCGGGTAAATACCAACATGCCTACTGGGTAATATCAACATGGTTTGATTATTGGGAAGTGATAGGCTGAATCAAGAAGAAATTTGAAATTCTTTATTCATATTAAATTATTCAGACAATTACACAATGTTAATGGAAATGACAATTCAAAAATGTAGACCTGGGCTTATTCAAAAATAAATTTTGAGCTTAGTATGTATTTTTTTTATATTCGAGGAATATTTTTTTAAATGTCGCAAAAAATGCCCAAAGCTTATAATCTTAAACATTGAGCCAACCCTTAAACTAATAATAGGCCATTTGCAATCAGATCAATTAAAATGAATATAAAAAATTAGTAAACAATACATAAAAATCAATATAAAAAAAATTCTGGTATCATAGTCCCTGGGCATTAAAATTTATCTATTTCATCATGCAAAAATCACAAGTATAATTTTCAGCTGAATCGCTACCGCTACAATCAGCATGAGCCCACTTTCCACAAAATACACCTCTAAACCAGAGCTCAGATCTACAAAATATTAAACATGCCTCTGAGTCTTCTGTAAACATATCAATGGAGTCATCACAGTCATCATCACCACTTAACACTGACTCATCTATGTCCTATTCTGAAGAAGTTTCCTCAAAAGATATTTGCCTGCAGCATATTTCCTTCATTTTTGCTGATTTTGTGGTTGTCTTACTTTTTCCAACTTTTTTGCATCTTTCTTTCTTTCCACCTTTCATCAAAATTTTAGTTATGTCTTCCATTTGATTATATAACAGTTTTTATAATTTAATCTTAGCTTTCACCTCCTTTTCCTTCTTTTTTTTTCTTAACTTCCAAAAGTGCAGCTTTCATTGGGGTTCCGGTCAGAATTCTAGAGCGCTTCTTTTTTTTTTGTCGTTTGGCGATGATCCAGCTTGATTGTGATTCAACTGCAGGGGAAAAATTAATTTAAGTTTTTCCTCAAACTCAACTTTATTTTCCTAGAATTTTTCCTGACAGTGGTTTTCTATTCTTGGGTTCCCTCCAGTCACTGGATCCTCACACACACTAGTCAAATTCAATTTGGGATGAGAGACAATTTATTCTGTACTGTTCTTCTCAGTTGCTTCATTGACAGCTTTATCATCTTCTTGTTGATCCATTTCGCCAGTTTTTAATCAATTAACATTGTCTTGGTCTTGAATTACTAGAGTTTGAATATCTGCTTCAGGAATGTAGTCAAGTTCAGTGAATTTTTCAGGATTGAATGGTAGAATTCCTGCTGCTCTGAAGCCTGGTCCACCATTGCTACCTTCGTGTAAGCTACGTTAAAATAGAAGTTATATTATTAATTTTTATCTTCTACCATCAGTTATATAACAGTTTTTATAATTTAATCTTAGCTATCACCTCCTTTCCTTCTTTTTTTTTTTCTTAACTTCCAAAAGTGCAGCTTTCATTGGGGTTCTGGTCAGAATTCTAGAGCGCTTCTTTTTTTTTGTCGTTTGGCGATGATCCAGCTTGATTGCGATTCAACTGCAGGGGAAAAATTAATTTAAGTTTTTCCTCAAACTCAAGTTTATTTTCCCTAGGATTTTTCTCTGACAGTGGTTTTCTATTCCTGGGTTCCCTCCAGGCACTGGATCCTCACACACACTAGTCAAATTCAATTTGGGATGAGAGACAATTTATTCTGTACTGTTCTTCTCAATTGCTTCATTAACAGCTTTATCATCTTCCTGTTGATCCATTTCGCCAGTTTTTAATCAATTAACATTGTCTTGGTCTTGAATTACTAGAGTTTGAATATCTGCTTCAGGAATGTAGTCAAGTTCAGTGAATTTTTCAGGATTGAATGGTAGAATTCCTGCTGCTCTGAAGCCTGGTCCACCATTGCTACCTTCGTGTAAGCTACGTTAAAAATAGAAGTTATATCATTAATTTTTATCTTCTGCCATCAGTTGACCCTTAACAATCTGTGACACTCGGTGTTAAATTACTTTTTAAGTGGATCATAAACAGACAGATCCAGAGGTTATAACCTGTGTGATGTATGTGGGGATATGGATACAACATTGATATGAGTGGCCCTGCGGAATTCTAAGCTCTCTAAAGTAATGTGGCTACCATGATTATCCCAGATCAACACTGGATCATCCTCATTAGGTTTGGTACTATCTTTGAAATGTTGGAGCCAATCTTTGAACAATTCTTCATTCGACTAGCCATTATGAGAGCATCTGTAAATGGCACCTTCTGGTCCCTCTCTCTCTAAGATAGGAGGCATCCATTTCTGTGGAAATGTAAATATAGGAAGTACATATCTCCCAGAAGCGCTGACAGCACAGACTACTGTAATGTTTCTTCCTCTTTCCCAGCTTGTCACAGAGCCCACCTGTTTTTGACTCTTTGGAGATAATATTTTTGCAGTCGGAAATTCCAATCTCATCCATGTTACATACTCTGGTAGCAAAGAAATGCTCCATCCAAGTTAGAAAATTATATATCGACTTCACACTTGTTGAAGGCAAGAATCCTGTTAAGACTCGTTTCGGAGGGTTTTCTGGAACTTGTGCTTCTTTTCTTGAAACCTGACAACCAGTCCTCTCCAGCCATTTTCTTGCCATTGTTAAAATTATGCTTGATTTTTAATTTTTCAGCTAATTCGTAGGCATGTCGTCGCAGTTTAGTTACCGGTAAAGTAATTCCATTGAATGTATTAGCTAATTGTTTAATACGGTTTGTTAAAACTGTTTCTTGATCGGGTGTGAAAATTGATTTTATACCCAAGGCTGGTTTATCTGTAGTATAATCTGACTTTAAAAGGTCATTTAACGTAATTCTTGGAATATTTAATTCCGCAGCTACTCTCTTAATTGATCTACCACTTTGAACTAGTTCAAAACCTCGTTTTAGGGTTTGTTCGGTCCATTTACCTCTCTCTATAGTTCTTTTTTGGGTCTCGTAATCTAAAACACAAAAATAACCAACATTTAGGGGACTAAAACCATCATTTAAAATATAGGGATATTGGGAAATACCAACACCATGTCAGTATTTCACCACAAAGAGATGTCGACTTTACCCCGGATGAACAATACAAAATATAAAATGTCTGCGAAGCTAACCTGTTCACTAATAGCTAACAAAGAATTCACTAAAATGGTCGCTAAATTGTATTCTTTCTAAAGACTTAACCAGTTAGAATAATCGAATAATTGTTGAGAGACTTATTTTGAATTGCATATATATCAGAATTTAGTTCAAAATTAGTCAAAATACGTTTTTCACAGCACATCAATAATAAGAAGCTTGACAACAACTAGCTTACAGGGCATTAGTTGTCTTGACTTCCGCCAAGTGACAACACCAACAAATAGCACTTTGAGTGCAACACATTGCCAAACAAAATTCACAGTGTCGGTATTACCCAGGGTGTCGATTTTCTCTCGGTCTCCCCTAAGTTTCTGGGTCTGATACACGGGTCAGCGTTCAAAGAAGAGATGCTATGCAACTGACCACTCCAGTGATTATATATCAATGACTTAAGACATTTGTGGCTACTGCACAATCTGTAATTCGTTATATTGCGGAGTCATTCTTTGTTTAGAATATTAATGCCTGGCATTGGTTGAAACATAATGTCTAACACAAGTGAAAGGGATCATTGTTTTACAGGTTGTGCTGGGATTATTTGCACTAAAGAAAGCGCCGACTCAGTTCAGGCTGTTGAAGCTCCTTCCAGGAAGTGATAAGAACCCGGGCAAAGTCGCCGACTCTACCTGCTCTCAAGTGGAAACAGTTGTTGCTGCCCAAAGTAAGCCGTTTGAATTTTTTTGTTTTAAAAATTAAGCTCAACGGTCTGTCGATGACGAAATCATTCGAGCCATCAGAGAACTGTGACGATAAGAACGGAAATTTGGAAGACTGCACTGTGAATCGAAGCCAGGTTCTCCTTAACAACAGTCCAGAATCTCAATGCTCATTCACTAGTGTGGTTGGATGGAATTCTCCACTAGTTCCTAGCTTTAGCTAATCTTAATACACCCATTACAGTATACGCCCTGAATTACCTGCTTCACATTTTCTAATCTTTGTCTTTCTCTAAACTTTCTTCTTTCGACATGTCGAGATGTAAATGGGTTAGATTGCTTTAACTTATTACAAAATCAGGTTGGAGTTACGTAGTTAATGTTTACTAAGTTCTCTAAATAGTTCGTCTCCTTAAGGTTGTAGATATGACAATTTCTGTCATCACTTCTCAACGACAAATGTTTAATTAAACTGAATAATTAGCCGTGAACAGTAATAAAGGTTACTAAAAATAATAGGAAGAAAGTTCATTTAACACTTTAATAAAGTTCTGTTTAAGCAAACACACTCCAACATCACATTAACTAACATACGCAAATTCTAGATTAAGCATTCACACTTGCAACAGTCAGACTTTGTCCTAGCACATGAAGTGAAAACGAAATGCAGTAAAAAATGCGTGCAGTACGGTACTCTACAGCCAGGTAATTTACAAAGTAAGTCCCAAAAAAAAAAGTATTTCTATTTATCAAATCACTTGAAACGTTCTTCTGTACATATTAGAACTAATTTTTACACCTTTAAAGCATATTTTCTCAGTACTGCCCTAACTATGACAAGTAATGCATTGAAAGGAACATATGACCGTGGAAATAAGCTGGCACTCGATTCCATACATAAGGGAGAGGGAAATTCCTTTTTTGTGGGCAAAGATGGCTGGGAATGGAATAAATTACCACGAGAAGTGAACAATACTTCACCAAAAACGCTGACAGAATTTAAACTAAAAGACTGGATGAATTTAACACTAAAAGTTAAAAAATAATAAGGAAAAGGTAAATAGATAACGAGGATAATTGCCATCGGAGCATGCCCACCATGGCAATTTAATACTATTCAAATCAAACTGGCGTTGATTGATTTTCAATACATTTGAAAGTGAACCGACTTGCTGTCTTTCGGGGCTTTGTTTACATACACTACCTGCCAAGGACAAGCGCGCTAACGTTTCGGCCAATAATGACTCCATTATATCATCAAACCCATCTGAAATGATCAAATAAATTATACTTACAATTCTTTTACTTGAGTTAACGTCCCTAAGACTTTAACATGTATTTTATAATATTAATTGTTTAAGTAATTTCTAGTTTTTACTAAGTACTCGTAGCAAGTTTGAACGCTCCTATCGCATTTCTTCTCACATCTCGCCACCTTCTTCTACAAATTATCCGATCAACTCCACTAAAAAGACACTAATTTCTCAAAATGGCTACAGACTTGCCCCACAATCTAATTTATTCGCAAACAATGCCAACACGTACTTATAATTTTAGTATCCTGCAAATCTTTATCCCGCAATATTACTATTAACAAAGATCTTCCACATTTTACTAACAAATTATTCCCTCCTGTGTTAATTAAACCAAACCCTCATTCCTTATAATACCAGCGACTCTACTGTCTTTTTTTGCGTAAGGAAAACTTTCTTCTTCCGCTAGATTACACAAGTTTTGTTTTGCTTATAGAGGACTATTTTACTCTTTTCCTCATTCCTTTTGTAATTTAAGGCGTCTAAAGAACATAAGAACAGCCTTTGGCTTCTTATCCAGTAGCCTCCGATTGGTTTCTTCATCCAAATGTTGTTGACTTATTCTAACCCTTCCACCTATAGAAATCATTTACATCCTCCTTCCCCTTCCACGGTATCCTTTCTGGAGCAGTGGATGACCTCTTATAATCTGGATCGTTCTGTTGCCACAGCCTGCTCCATGCAAAACGTAAATCAGAAGCAATATAGCTTCAAAGAGGTAAAGTGAGTGTTGGAAAAATCAAAATTATTAATTATACTAGAATCTGAACATGTCTTCAAGCAAGAGCTTATCTGAAATGAAATTTAGAATTGCGTTTTAAATTGTAAATCTAAATGTCATATAATTTTACTGCTTAATTTAAAAAATCCTCCGGTGTCACTTTGGTAATTCCTTTCCTCTTTTACACTCATTATAATAGACCACTATCAGTTTCTGTTTCCTTCTTATTTTAACGTAAACGATTTCTTATATTCATCAAATAACACTGCTAGGTATTCTCAAAGGAGTTACGGTAAAAAAAAGCAGTATCTGAAGAAGTAGAAGAGAAAATGGGAGTGTTATGGGTAGCGTATAAGGACAATTGCAATTTATTATTGTAATGAATAATTGTGTTAATAGTTTACAATCTGGACTTAAGTTGTTTGCAGATGACGTAATGTTATATAATAGGATCAAAATAGCACAGGTCTGTGAACAGGTGCATAATGACCTGGACAGGATATCTAGATGGTTATGTGATCACGTTCTTGCAAAGAAGAATTTAACATTACAGTTAGTAGAAGGCAAAAGTAGGTGGTTACAAGAAAGGGGAAAATGTGGCATTGTGCTCCATCATCATATTTAATTAGATTAAATTGAATAATATACCATTATACAAATTAAAGTGGAAAACTGATTCGTAATTGGAAATATTACATTTCGTGGCCCGTATTTTAAAGAAATGATGCTCAGGGGCACTGCTGATAGAGTTTTGAAGCATTTTGTACTATGAAATATAAACATTACTTTAAACACAATACTGAGAAACACACAAAAAGATGATTTTAGATACAACTAGGGGAAAGAGAAATGTTTGACGAAATCATCTTTAGACGAATATTCACTTACAGCAAATCACTTCCAAGTGACTGTGCTCATACATAGGTGCGTAGTGAAGCAAGGGGCCGCCATTAATTATGTGAGGTGAAATAAAGGGGGAGGGTTTCGGCGAAATCTCACCAAATCTCACGAAAGGGGGGGGGGAAGATCGAAGGAAATCTCCCGTGAAAAAAGGGTCTAAATATGGCGTAGATGTCGACTTTAGGGGGGGGGGTGTATAAGGTCTAAAATCGACGCGGAAACCAACTTTAGAGGGGGTATAACCGCCTCGGAAGCATGAGAGTTCAAAAAACTCCGAGTTCGATTAACAAGATCTCACGTCATCTTAGATTTGGGGGGGGGGGTGTTCGGCCAGATCTCACCAGAGGGGAGGGGTCTGGAATTCCGGAAAAACACCCCACGTCATGAATGGACGCCCCCAAGAACTTCGGCATAAGTACAAGTTTGCAAACCGAGCGTGGTGGGTGAACGGTAAACTTCTGGCCTCGCTTTCGGGAGGACGCCGGTCGAATCTCCGTCCGGGTATCCAGATTTGGGTTTTCCATGGTTTCCCCAAATCACTCCAGGTGAATGACGGGATGCTTCCTTCAAAAAGGCCATTGCCGAATTTATTCCCGTTCCTTGTCCCCAGTCCCATAAAAAAGTTTGCAAAGCTGCAAATGCGGGGCAAAAAGAAAACCTTGAAGCTGTTTCAAGAAAACAAAATTGTAACGTTAGAACTAAACGTGACCGCAGAAAAAATAAGGAAATGTATTGAAAGTAATGCTAAGAATTAATTCAGCGTACGCAAAAGGTAATTCCAAGGTGTAAATAAAAGTAGACTGTCGTAAAATGTCACTGATCAGAAGCTCATTTTAAGCTAGGGACTAATAGTAGGAATGGAAACAGGCAAAAATGTATATAACAATGCAATGACATCAGAAACACACACCATAGTCTCAGTTGGTTGCGGCAGTGCCTATCGCCTGACACGTTGTTCGCTACTTCTGGCCCAGGTGGTTGAAGAAATTTAATCATCAGAATTTAGCTGGCAGGGTAATACAGGTGGTTGGGGAGCGTGCATAAATCACGTAGCTCCATTTTGGCCTCCTGTGAACCCCCCTCCCCCCCACGTAGCCCTACGTGGCTTTTGCCTCTACCCCCCCCCCCCCCCCCACGTAGCACGTAGCTTTTTTCCCTTTTGATCCCAGAAGACATTTTGTAACGTTTTCTCTCTTGTCAGACCATTGTAAATTACATACGGATATAATTAACTGAAGGAAATAAATATTCACATGATGTTGTGAGTTCTGTTCCTCATTTAACTGTGAAAAATGTTATGAAAGGAAAGCTACGTGGCCAGGCTCGGAACCCCCCCTCCCCCCCCCCACGTAGCCCAGCGTAGCCTTCCAGCCAACTCCCCCCCCCCCCCGGACCAAGCCACGTAATTTGTGCATGCTCCCTTGTTTACCATTCGTAATCACAACATTGTGTACCTAAAGTGCTGAGTTACACCCCAAACTTCTCCCATGTGGGTATGGAGGTAATGTAAACGACACAGTTGATGATCATTCTTCCTTCAGATTGAGATGCAAAACTCAGCGGTCCCTTACTGTCTTTCAGCAGTCCTGACTGGGATGGCACCAGGTTTCACAATTTCTCCTGTATAATATACAGCACTTTACACTGAATACGCACACCATTACAGTCAACCACACTTACGAACCCTGTTACACTGGGGAAAGCAACGAGAAACCTCCCCAGTTCAAATGCCCAGGACATTCCTCTGGAGTGATGACAGTTCGTGTGATAGTTCTCTGAAAATATTTGAGCTGATGTATTCATAAGATTACCGTCACTTTGATACCATACAATACTCAGTGATCGTGTACTGAAGAGTAGAAGAGTAAGAGATTCAAGGCAAATATCAGTTAGTTTAAAAGCAAAGCAGGTACGTCGATGCTGCAGCCACTTTAATGCAAAATTGTTTGAAGAGAAAGTAATCACGAAATGAAAGAATAAATTGATGAAGAGACCTCAGTATCCTCAGATATTCGGGTGATGTCGTTTTAGTGATACGGGTAAACATGCACAGTATTATTTAATTACAGGAACGAAATTTGGCTTAAAATGTGAGAGAATTCTTATATGTTGCAGAAGAGATGATAATACAGCAATAAATTTGTATACTAACAACAAATGTATCAATTGTTTGCTATGACAAGTTA
>CM061921.1:256068871-256144330 GCA_031002005.1 Vandiemenella viatica
TTGCCAATACCTTTCACAACAGAACAGCATATTGTCTGTAACTACCTCGCTAATCTCATTGCATCCACAACACTGGGATGGTACTAAATACAATCTGTAAAGAAATTTGGGAAAGCTGCCATGATTGAACTATAGTTATGCTATAGTATTCATGGTTTGCTTGCAAAAAAACCATCTTTGATGCCATTGCTTGATTGGTAGTTTTGGGTAGCGTTGACCCTTCTCAGGCACTATCAGTTTGTTTACCCTATCGTTCTCCATTAGTTGTTTGCAGCGCTCATAACCTACAGCTGGGGTTAAAGGGTGATTTCACCTGATTTTATTGTGTGTGTGTGTTTTTTTTTTTTGCCAGCGTAAACGCTGATCTGTTTCATATTAGGCAATATAAATGTGTAGCATCAGTTTGTAAAAGCTATGAAGGCACTGTAAGAATTCCATGTTTTTTTAGCCTAGGATATTTTCACCGTTAGTAGTATGGAGATTACGGACCGACTCAAACGCCAAGCTTCAATTTTACGAGATAACCATCTTACTTAGATGTGTATTTTGCACATATTGCAAGACGTTTATTTGATACAATTTCTCTGCAATACTCGTATACTAGTATACACTATCACTGCCCCTGTTATCTTAAAATGAGAACAATATTCGACACGAGATTGCGTTATTTACGTGGTTGCAACCTATCAGTAAAAATATTAACCGCCTGAAGTATAACTAACACCCTTATGAAACAACGAGAAGCAAAAAAAGTTAAAATATTACTCAAACATAAGGTTCTACTTGGTATTATTAATATCCCAAATTGTAAGATTTCGACTGCGAGAAGAAAACTTATTTTCCGTAGACCGCGATTCTACCTGTTATAATGAACGGAATTATTCATGGAGACCTATCTCTATGATTTTGATACAGATTTGAAAATTTTACAGCTCTTTGTCCTGCGGGTGAGACAGGATGTGTTTCATTTTGATGTGTCTGAAAGCTTATCCATATTTAGTTGCAAAAAATTCATCCAAAGGGCCGATTTAGCTACTTTCGGCTGTTGAAATGTGTAGTTTATTTTCTACTTAATGCTGATGAGTTAACAGCAACGTGATCCGTGCAAGTAAGAGATCGGTACCTTAAAACTCCACTTGAACGAGGTTGTGGTCTTCTTTTGGTCACCCCGTCTCTCGACTGGTAAGACGCATTCCTCATTCTTTCCTATCTAACTCTAGCTTCTTCATCTCAACGCACCTCTACACATTACAACCTACGTCCTCAACTATCTACATCATATATTGTAATCTCAGTTTTCCTCTACTGTTCTTACGTTCCACTGTTACCTCCACTATAACTTAACCATATATTTTGTCTCAAAAGGTGACTTGTCTCATACTCTTTTTAACTGATACATGTCTCTCAAGATTGTCTACGTCTACCATAATCAGTTGATTCTTACTCATTTTGTTCTGCAGCAATTTCCAGGAACAAATCCAACTGTACTCGTTTGAAAAACCCCTTCAACTCCTTTATTCCAACTCCAAAGTGACAGAGTACCAGATATTTATTGCAAAACAAAATATTAGAAAAATTTAAAAAACTTAAACCACAATCTTGGCTAATCGTCAGACATAAACATGTTAAAATTTTAATAGTGGGAAATTAATCAAGAAGTTAATGGCATTTTCATCTACCAAAACTATCTACAGCAGAAAAAAGTTTCCTGTTAGCAATTAATAGTCCGAGATTCGGCTGCATGATTTCTAAGTCAACTGTTTTTTAACTGAAAATGCAATTTTTATGTATAATTGTTAATAGCAGAATACGATTCTGCCTGCTTGCCTGTCAAAGTATGGCCGCAAGTACTTTCAATTAAATTTATTAATTAATTTTTTAAAACAAAAATTAATTCACTTGTTTCTTAAATAAATTATAATTCTACATCTACTCTACATATATACTCTGCAATTCACAATTGTGGGTGGCAGAGGGTGCTCAGCACCAAAGCTAATCTCTTTGCTGTGCATTCCAATCCCTAATGGTAGGAGGAAAAAAGAATTCATATAAGAATCAGTCCGGCACCTTATTTCTCTAATTTTATCTTTCCTGTCCTTTCGACTCAAGGTTGGTGGAAGAAGTATTTCACTACACTCAAAAGTGTATTATAGAGTATGTTATAGAGATACATGTAAATCTTTATATATATTAAAAATCTCGTGTCACGATGTTCGTCCGGGATGAACTCCGAAACTACATAACCGATTTAGATGAATTTGGCTTAATGTGTGTAATTTAGTCCAACTTAAAAGATAGGATAGTTTTTATCTGGATTATAGACCTCAATATTTATTATTTGCGAAATAAATGTTCATTAAATGTTTGTCATAGGACAATGGTTTGTAATTATTTGTAAGCCACCAAGGCTAAGCGGTCTGCTGGCTAAGTGGTTAGGGCGTCTGACTGGAGATGGAAAGGTCCCCGGTTCGAGTCCCTGTCTCGGCGAGGATTTTTATAGACACTTAACCCGGCATTAACCCCGGCGCAGCATGCTGTATGAGGTGAAATACGCCAGGACGGTACTGTGGTTCGGATTCGACGTTAAAATGTAGGTCCCCTGTACCAGGCAGGATGGGCGGGCTAGGTAAAGGCGGCTACGACAGGGGCAGAATGCCCAGCCAGTAGAAACCATGTCACCAGGTCATTACGACCACACGTTATTATTATAGTTCCATAAGTTTCTAACAGATGGCGATGTGTTAACTTATCACAACACTTGGTTAGCTAGGTTGGGTAATCATCCAGTAGATCACGTTCTGTTTCAATTTATTTATGCTACAGTTTATTCCTAACAGATGGCGGTGTGTTAATTTATCGAACCATCCAGTAGATGGCGTTGTATTTCGATTTATTTATGCTACGGTCTATTCCACGCCATATGTGTGAGTTTCTTCAATTTTAATTGTGCTGTGTATTGTGTTATAATTATACTGTATTGTTGTTCATCGTTTGTGTGTCTTTATACCTAACGACAAAGTAATTACACACATGAATATAACATTGAAGAAAACGTTACGATAAATTCGAATCGTGTAAGCATTTCTCGCTAGCTTATCATTTTTCTTCTTCTTTTTGTTATGGTCAGCTAGAGACCACGTGTCAATTTCAATTCCTCTCCTGTTGTTTTTTCTTTCTTCCTCCCCAGTACTCCTTCATTATTGCACTCCTCTCTACCTTTGAATCCTGCCATATTCAAAGTCTGCTATCGAAAAAATTTTCTTTCCATACAGTTCACTGGTATTATTTCGTTTCAAATCTTTCTAAACCTCTTGAAAGCCTGGTGTCATCCATGCTATAAATGTATCAAAAAAATATCATTCTTCTTTTTCTGTTATTTTTTTCAATGTTATTTTATATTTCCTCATTAGTTCTTAACTTCCATTTTTTTCAATGGACCCAAAAATTCCGGTTTCACCACTGTATTATAGTGTCTTATTTTAAGGCTTTCAGAAAGGCACTTTTTGTTGTAATTCAAATATTTTTCAGTGAAATGTCGCCAAAGAATCTAACCTCGACAATGCGTGTAGCAGAGAGGCAAGACGCACGACGAGAGAGCTCATCAATCAGCAACACAAATCGCGGCAAGTAAGGAAGTTCAAAGAATCAGGACAGCTGAGCGTCGTATGCAAGAATCTCAAGAACAGCGTGATGAACGTCTGTGACAGAATATATCGAGAACAAGAGCGGCACGAGAACAGCACATAGCTACATTTAGAGAAAGAGAACGAGAGAGACAGTAAATCAGCCGTGCTTTAACACGTGTATCATTTGTTCGTCTTGCGTTCCAATATGCACCAGCCATTGATTACTCTGCACATTCTAAAACTGCAATCGGTGCAATGAGCAAAATATGCCAGTATTATCAGGCGTTGAAATTCCGCAATGAAGCAGCCGGCATGTGTTGTGCATCAGGAAAAGATGTATTATTACCACTACCCAATCCGCCAGAACATTTACAATCC
This sequence comes from Vandiemenella viatica, assembly GCA_031002005.1. NCBI lineage: Eukaryota > Metazoa > Arthropoda > Insecta > Orthoptera > Morabidae > Vandiemenella > Vandiemenella viatica. The sequence goes on from CM061921.1 coordinate 256,072,876, forward strand.
TTCTTGCTGGCGAATCAAACGATTCGAAATTGTTTCTGCGCAAGACACGCAAATTCAATTCTTGCTTCCAGATGACGTCTTTTGGGGCAACAAAAATTTGCGATCTTACATCTGATGGACGTCATTTTGAAACTAAATTCAAAATACAAGGCCAGGTGTACCATAAGATTGGGTCGTTGATACCGATGCCAAACGATGACCCGAAGTTTCTCCAAATCTATTGGAAATTGTGAGGAACGCTTGAAAACTAGGTGCCAGTATAATTTCATCGAACAAGCAGAAGAGAGAGCAATTGTGGTATTGTTGGAAAATTGTTTGGAAAATAATAATCAACTTATTCAATTGTGTCGCCACAATTAAAAAATGACAACTATCAAATTGTCATCAAAGCTGACAAATTACCATCAGGAGAACACGCTGGCAGATTCAACGCGCCAACCGTAGATGAAGTTGCAGTTTTTATGGTTGGTGACTCAGTTGATTTAAGTCACACGTCAAGATAGAACTGTTTAGTATAACTTCGGATCTACACCGTGTCGTATGACGCACTCCAGGATCCACTGATATTCTGGCAAGGGCAGAATGAATATCACATCAACATCAAACAGCGTGAATCGAATAGCTGGTAAATTTAATATTCAAACTATTGAATTCGTTATTTTATTAGTACAGTAGACCCGCGGTATTCCGACCAGGGGACGGATTATAGCGGGCCAACTACATTGATTTCTTATTCTTTTTTTTACTATTTAATTTATTATTTTTTCAGGTAATAAAACAAATAAAAAGTTACTTCAATGAAGTACTACGCCCCCCGATTGATGATTAGACGTAATTAGAATAACTATATCCTTCGATAGCGTCAACTGTGCCTTCAATACGTCGTGGATATGTACGCCAAGGTTGAAAACAAGCATTTGCGATTTATTGGATACAACCAGGCTAAATAACGATCAGAGGAATACATCCTCTTATGGGATACTGTTATCAGCAGTATTTATGAAAATTTAAACGCCAATGATATCGGTAATGCATTTATTTTACCCTTCAAGCTACATCGGCAGTTCACGGAACATGCAGGAATATATACAAGATGCGATGACTTACGTCATTATGGTCGTCCAGATTTGTTTATTACATTTACATGTAATCCGAATTGGGAGGAAATACAAACTTTGCTATTACCAGGCCATCAATCAATGCATCGTCATGATGTCACGGCACGTGTGTTCAAACAAAAATTAAAATCATTGATTGATTTAATCGTAAAACATTCAGTTTTCGGTAACACACGTTGCTATCTGTATTTGATTGTAGTGGCAAAAGCGAGGTTTGCCTCATTCTCACATTTTGATTTGGCTTGAAGTAAAATCTGTCCAGAAGAAATTGATGAAATAATTTCAGCCGAAATTCCGGACCCATTAATTGATCAATAATTATTTGATATTGTTACCAGTCACTCGATCCACCGACTGTGCGGTGCTTTTAACATGACATCGCCATGCATGGAAGGTGGAAAATGTAAGAAGCGTTTTCCAAAGGAATATACGAATGATACTATTACGGATATCAATGGTTATCCGTTGTATCGCCGCAGAAACGCTGAGACTGGTGGCCAAATATTTACAATGTGAATGTCAAATTCTAGAAACCAAGTTGAAATTGACAATCAGTGGGTGGTATCATACTCACCATTGCTTTCAAAAAACGTATAAGGCTCATATTAATGTCGAGTTTTGCAGTTCTGTAAAATACATTAGGTACCTTTGCAAATATGTTAATAAAGGCAGTGATTTGGCCGTATTTTAAGTTCAAAATGTAAATAAAAATGACGAAATAGCACGATTCCAAATAGGTAGATACATCAGCAGCAACGAAGCTATCTGGCATATTTTAGTTATCGCACCCATGAAAGAGAGCCTTCCATCCACCCATCTTGCAATTCATCTTGAAAACGGTCAAACGTGTATATTTCACCGAAGAAAATATTTTGCAAAGAATACTTGAGCCACCAAAAACGACAAACCACAAACTGAATTTTTCACATTGTGTCAAAAATCTGATGTGTTTCCGCCAATTCGCAAAAACATTATTATACGTATACCGATGTTCCAAGCTATTTTTCATGGAACAAATTAGGTAAAAAATGGTAGCCGCGTAAACAAGGAGAACCACATCCTTCGATCGCAGGCATATTCAAAGCAAAGACTTTCCACAGTGCATCCAAACAACGTGAATGTTTCTTTCAGCATTTGTTATTGGTGAATGTTCCCGGACCAGCTTCTTTCGAATGTTACGAACAGTTAATGGTCGAGTGTTCAATACATGTCAAGTGTTCAATACATGTCAAGATGCATGTCGCGAGTTGCAGCTGCTGGTAGACAATAATTATTGGGACCTGACACTTGCTGATGCAGCGTTGACAGCCACGCCGAATAGTATTCGTCAAAATGTTTGCAATTATTTTGACAACATGTTATCCAACACAATCATCGAGTTTGTGGGAAAATATAAAAACAGTATGACTGAAGATATAACTGAAATTTCAGTTTATATAAATAAATAAAAAATAATTTTTTATTTATTTTATAAATATCAATTTTTATATAATTTCAATTAAGTAATTTGTAATGAAATGTAAATTAAATTTTTTTACTATCGTTTGTCCTTAATTTCAACTCTCCGTAACTCTTTACCAATTACATTTGAATTTCCAAATCGACTACAATGTTTTTGTCTTTATTAGTGAATATTAATTTGACTACTTGAGGAAGTTTGGAATAACATTAATCCAACGTACCATAATTAGTAAGTCACAGCAACGCGTGACCGGGTCAGCTAGTAACACTGTAATAAAATAAAAATATCGACCATACTATTTACTCTCTAGTAAAGTTTGCTTGATTTCTTAAATTAAAGAACTATTTATTTTGATTTAAATATAGGGCCCCTCAGAATTACTTAGATACAACAGTTTCTCCTTTAAGCCACACTGAAAGGAAAGCAACAAACAGGTCTATACTCAAGTTGCCAACCTTGTGGCCTACTGCACCAACTAGCTACATATAAGGTGTGTTCAAAAATAAATGGAAATTTTCATTAATTTTTTTATATATATTCATCTTCATTGATGTTTTACCCTTCAAAAAAAGTCCACATTAGATATTATACACTTATGCCAGCGCTTCTTCCAATCCCCAAAACAGTTCTGGAACTTGATCTTTGGGATAGCTTTGGGCTCTTTCGGTGATGTACTTTTAATCCCATCTATGCTTGTGAAACAACTGCCCTTCAAGGTTCTCTTTATTTTTGGGAACAGAAAAAAGTCACACGGGGCAATGTATGGAGAATATGGAGGCTGGGGCATCATTACAGTGTTGTTTTTTGCCAAAAATTCATGAACAAGCAACGATGTGTGAGCATTATCGTGATGTAAAAGCCATGAATTGTTTTGCCACAAATTTGGGCATTTTCTTTGGACTACACAAAGGGCGTTGGACTTGAAGTTAGTATTCCTTATTGATCATTTGACCTTGTGGCAAGAACTGTTGGTGCACTATGCCATTAAAGTCGGAGAACACAGTGAGCATAACCTTCACATTTGACTGACCTTTAGCTTCTTTCAGTCTTGGCGAATAGTTCCACCGGGATGATTGAGCCTTAGTTTCAACATCATAGCCATAAACCCATGTTTCATCACCTGTTATGACATGTTTAAATAGTTCTGCATTGTTGTTGACCTCATTTAGTGATTCCTGAGCAACTTCTATTTGCCGCTGTTTTTGTTTGATACCCAACACTTTTGGAAATAATTTTGCTGCAACATGTTTCATACCTGAAATAGATGAAAATATTTCATGGCATGAGCCAGTTGATATACCAACATCCTCAGCAACTTCTCTGATTGTGATTTGGTGATGGTTTCTAATCATTTCTTTCACTTTTTCCATGTTTCCAAGGGTTATAGGACACTCGTCATCTTCAACATCTTCACAGCCATCTTGAAAACATTTATACCATTTGTAAACCCTTATTTTACTCTTAGTAGATTCAAAAAAATGCAATATTTAACATTTCTAAAACTTTGTTGCACTTAATTCCTTTTTTTTAGCAAAATTTAATGCAAATTATATGATCATACAAATGAAAAATCACCGACTGTAAGGAAACATGTGTTATCCTTTTAACAGTTGACTAGAGACTAAACATCCAATATAGCTCAAAATATATAGATACTTTTAAGAGATGTTTGCCATCACAACAATGAAAAAATCGTGCCAATTGAGTAATATAACCCGCGAAATTTAAAAATTCCCATTACTCTTTGAGCACACCTCATATGCAGTCTGTAGTGCAGCAATGGCATCCAAACTCTGACTCTATCGCAAACAACTGGCTCAATCTGCAGTTCACTATGTAATCTGGGCTGCAGCATTCTTTTGCTTAACACCCTGCCGTTCATAGATTGGCTATGACTAACTTCCAGTATCCACACTGACAGAATCTGCTATCCTTGTTGATATTATATGTAATGAACCGAATATTGAATACCTCACTTGACTTAAACACCCCCCCCCCCCAAGAAAGAAAACGCCCTGTCGAGCACCACCATCTCCTTAAACTCTCTTGTGTTCTTAGTCAACAGCATGTTTGCCTATCAGTTTTGTCTAATTGCATCAGTCTTTTGTGGTGTTTATTCTCTGCTAGGCACTCCTTGATGGTTTGGATCAACTGTCCAATGTAAACTTTGCCACACTCACTGGTAAAGGATAAATTCAGTGTATTCTCGGCCCTAGATAATCCTTTACTTGATACAGCATATCATGTATCTTGGTGGTAGGTCAAAAGACATTTTTATCACATATTAAGCTAAAAATTTTCATGGATTTGGATTGATGCAGCAACCTCAATGCAGATAAACCTGGAATTAGAAAAGACATGTCTACAAGTTCAATTGACTGGTAGGAGCTTACCAGAGCGACAAGTATCTCAGGTAGGACTGCACTGTGGTCAATCTCATCAGTATAAAACTCAATAATGCAGTCATTTCCATGCTGCCCAGTGCACTAAATTTATCTCTGGCAATAGAGTGAGTCACATGCAAACTATCTAGAATAGAAGCAGAAGAAAGACAATATGGGATCTGTGGGTCTTGAAGTTGGTCAAACTATCTAAGATTGTGAAAACACAGCAGAAATCATTAAGAGCTTTATACAGTAGTGATGACATAGTCCTTTTACCAGCAGATAAATCTAACTATACCATTCTCATTTTTGCTGAACAATGTGATAAGGTAATAAGCCTTTTAAACAACACTTCTTATAGACCATTGGATGCTGACCCTACTACAAAAGTTATGAAGAACAGAATGGCTCTCGCCAAGAAAGCCAGAAGAGATGATCAAGAGAATTCAGCCTTGGACAGTGACAAAGGTTATATTTCTTGCCCAAGGTTCACAAGAATGATGTGCCATTACATCCCATCATCAGTGCCATTTAGGTAATTTTGGTAATTGCAACGATTCTTAGAAGCACCTCATTTCAATGATTTATTTCGGCATTAATAACTCGTTGAGTGGCAGCATCTACAGTTTTACAACAATTTAATCTTTTCTGCCTGAATATGATTTTTCGAAATTTCATGTTCTTCTAAAGTTTTGTCGAGGTGCTTCCAATTTTTAAAACCCTCCTTTGAGAGAGAACTAACTAAACAACTGAAAATTTTGCAACAGAAGCAGTAAACGCAGTAGCTAATCTCGCAATATTTGCTCTCCGTTACTGAAAATTCATGCATAATATTTTGCGCTAAAACGTCGATCTGTTTCATTGGAAGGAAATTTGTAATTATGCAATAGTTTAGGTGGACCTTGCCTTACTAAAAAGCTTCTTACGGCGTCTCATAAAATTCTTGGCCACAAAGTTTTAGAATGCTTTCTGTGAGTCTCACGTTGGCGTCAGTTCCTGTTGGTTTACAAACTTCGTTCATTTGTTCGCTATTATTCTCTGAGAATTCTATACATCTTTTGTATCCTGACCTGATATTGGATTCTACAATTTGTTTTGGTAAACCCTGAATACAGTATATTATTTTAACGCGCCAGATTGATTCTGCCTTTACGCTTCCTTTCCCAACCTTCTTTTTTTGTACTGGTAACCAGATAGTTTTCTTTGACCGTCAGACATTTTGGAAGAGGCATGCACGTAACTCAAATAATGTACACTTTAAAATAATATAAAAAGTAAATATTTATCCTTGCTCTAAATAAGCTAAAACCATAACTAAGATAAATTATTCTCAGTCGATATAAAAAATATTTATGCACAACACAAAATATTTTCCATACCCTGTGAACATAAAGAAAGTCTAGTGTTACTACACAGTCAAAGCTTATTCGCGGAGGATACTATCCGTAAATTTGCTGCAAATACAGAAACCGTGTATACAGAATGGCAATTTCTATAGGCTTAAACGGAATACATTCCAAAATCACAAACAAAAAAATGATGTTGTGGAGTGATTGTCGCGCAATGCACTTATTAAACCAACTGACAAAGTTATTCACAGTCACTAAAATAGTTAATGAATTTCTTTTTGTTGAGACGATTTACAAATGCAGCAATTAGAGTATCTGTAAACTGCATTCGTATATATAATAAGCATCATGGATTATTGTATGTTAGCAGTTAGCATTCAAAATTAAATATACTAATGGTATGTGAAGTAACTAATCGGTAATCAGCAGCTGGTAATATTATTTATTTATTAATAACACATAGACTCACTTGTACATAAGACAACAACCATCTCCAACACTGAGAGCCTGCTTGAAGACGTAAAATATCTGAAGGCTGTCTTCAGTCATAATGGCTACTTGCAATGGCTGATAGAGTGAGCAAATATTCCAAGACCATTGATTGAGCAAGAAGCACTGCTGGAAGCACTTGCTTTCCTCCAGTATGCCAGAAACATGCCTGGAAAAATAGGAAGGCTTACTAGAAGTATGAGATAAAAACCATATTTCAGCCTACAACCAAAATATGTTATATGCTTTATCCAGTAAATGATTATCTGAGTCTGAGAATATCCAGAATTTACTCCAACCAATGCGAGTGTGGCAAAGATTAGAACCATTGAGGAACATCTGATGAAGCATAAATGCCACCTAAGCCTGATGCTGTAATAGCCAAGTGCACTGTGTGAAGAACACAAAAGTTAGTTTAGTAATATGGTACTATTGTCCAGGGCCGCTTCCTTCTGGCATTTGAGTATAAATGAGGTATTTGAAATGCGGCTTAATGAAAACATCAGGAATGACAGTCTCCACCTGAGTGTAGCCTGGAAGCCAATCATAACTGACCTCCAACAGGAAATGCCAGATCATCATAGCAGGGTGGCATAGGATTAAATGATGCAACCTAGACTTTGTAGTGAACTGCAGATTAAGTCAGGTGCTTGCAATAGAGTTAGAAGAGGCATGCTAATGCTACGCTATTGATTATGTATATACCCAGTAGTTGAGTTGTTTGGGTATGACCCTCGTAGGAGACCAAGGTAAGGTGCACTACTTGCCTGCATATAAGGGGGAGCACGACACAAGGCGGGCCAGCCAGGGCAGTCACAGTCGCAGTGGGCCTGTAATCCACTGTTATGTTCTACTTGATGAAGACAGCAGAGCCAGCTGTCGAAATGTATTTTCATGACTTCATCCGAATCACCCAATAAATTTACATTCCAAGGTTATGCCAGAAAGTCTCCACTCTCACAGAGAAAGGCAAGGTTGCTTTTAGTATATTGATATTGGTGATAACGACAAAGGACATCACTTACCAAAGTAGAAGGTGTAGAAAAATAGTAAAGATGCAAAAAAAATAAAAATAAATTATTGGGACCTTTTTCATGGCATGTTTGCATGGATAAATTACTGCAGTTGAAGAAAACTGTGTGGTGCTTAGGTGAGGAGAAATGGGACCATAAAGCTATGTGAGGGTACATTAAATATTAGTACTTAGCAATATTTACAGAAAAATAGATGTAAACAACAAATATGAGAAGAGAAAAAAGGAGGATATATAATTGCCTAAGATACAGGGTGTCCAGAAAAGGACTCCCTGATTTCAAAATTAAATATCTCGAAAACAAAGATCGATAGATCGGTATGTTTATCGTGACAGCTGTAAGAAGTGTATACAGCAGTTTGAAATAATAGTTACAAAAGCTGCTAACAGATGGCGCTGTAATCGCCATACGTAATGCCTAAATAGTGATCCAAAGCTCAGGGCGATCAGTTCCACCATTGAAACATGAAAGGAGGTTAGCGTACCGAAGGAAGAGTTTAAAACCATGTACACCATTGAACAACGCATTTTTCTGGTGCTAGAGTACCATAGGTTAGAAGAGAGTCCTACGGCAACACGGCGAAGTTTTCAAGCACGATTTAATGTTCCAAAAGGACCCGATGCGAAAACCATTCGTACGCTCTTCGCAAAATTTCAACGAACAGGCAGCGTAACTGATGATCTAGTGGGGCATGTTGGCCGCAAGCCAACCGCAGTTACGCCTGAAAATATCGCCACAGTGTCTGGAATTATTCAGCGAAATCCAATGTCATCCGTCCGTAGAATTGCATCGGAGACTGGTTTGAAGCGTTCCAGCACGCAGAAAATACTGCGAAAGAGCCTACACATGTTTCCATTCAAAATTCAAACGCACCAGGCCATACCCGGACGAGCTGTGCAACAAAGGGTTGCCTTTGCTACTCAGATGCTCACAATGATTGATAGTGAAGGATTTGATGTTGGCTGCATCTGGTTTACACATGAAGCACATTTCCACCTGAATGGCTACGTGAATAAGCAGAACTGGCGATTTTGGGGTTCCGAAAAGCCATATTGGTGTGAAGCGAAACCCCTGTATTCTCCTAAAGTTACTGTGTGGGCTGCAATATGCAGCAGAGGCATTGTTGGCCCTTTTTTCATTCGAGAAACGGTCACTGGTGCACGTTACGTTGAAATTTTGGAACAATTTGTCGCCACACAGCAAGCGTTAGAGGATCGACCAGGTACTGAATGGTTTATGCAAGATGGGGTCCGACCAAATCGGACCGAACAAGTGTTTCGCTTTCTTGAGGAATACTTCGGGAATCGAGTAATTGCTTTGGGATATCCCGAATTTACTGGTGCAGGCATGGATTGGCCTCCATATTCGCCGGATGTGACTCCCTGTGACTTTTTTTTGTGGGGCACAGTGAAAGACATGGTCTACCCGAAGCATCCCACCCGCTGGACGAGCTGGAATCGGCGATCTCTGCGGCATGTGAATCCATTTCGGTCGAGACACTACAAAATGTGATGGCGAATTTCATTCTTCGTTTGTACCACCTCTGTAGTGCCAATGGTGAACATTTTGAAAACATTGTGATGTGATTGTTTGCAAAGATTGTTTTCATACGATTATTTCACTTATGGATGCTGATATGAGCTGTACAGCGTACAGCGCCATCTGTTAGCAGCTTTTGTAACTATTATTTCACACTGCTGTATACACTTCTTACAGCTGTCACAATAAACATACCGTTTACTGCATTCTTCTATCGATCTTTGTTTTCGAGATATTTAACTTTGAAATCAGGGAGTCCTTTTCTGGACACCCTGTACATTGCTAAGTGAATTCCGAATATCTAAGGAATTGGCATTTTGAAGTATCGTTCTTAACTTGACTGTCTAGAAATTGTCATGTGTAGATGTCTGGGCAGCTGTTGGGTGGTCCAAAATTTAGATGTGTACTATCTGCTTTTTTCCAATTGTCCTAGTTAATAGGTCCATGGTGGTTAGACCAATGTGGGAGGTAGGATAACGAGAGAATTTTAGCCAGTGTGTAATACTTGATATATCACATTTGGCCTGCCTCTCCTGGGGTCTTCTATTGGTCATGCTGACAGGGGAAAATATGATTTTTGGAAGGAGGAACCTCATTTAAAGATGGGAATCAAGAAATTTGTAGCCCTGTATCACAGTCAGATTTACAGGTTACAATTCAGGGAAATACTGGGCAAAGAGTGTGAGATCATAAATGCCATAGAGGTATATCTGTCTTTATTATTATTATTTGTTGGGAGAGAGATTGCAAGTGAAATTTTCTTGTGACCGAGGTGGTTGGGTGTATAAACCTCTGAATTTTCATTCATGTCTGCACCTAATTGAGTTTAATTAGCCTTGGGGAATCTTCAAAATCTGCTTATATTACCCCTGTTATTGCATTACTAGGTTTTGATTTATTTGAATTGAGCATCAGGTCTTTTGTCTAGCTTGTTCACTTGTTTCATTGATGAAGATCTGATCAATTTTTTTTGCAATATCAGAGATCACTATGTATGATCTGCAATGTAACAAATCAGTGTTGCAGGGGAATTCATCAACTTGTTCATTTTTCAATATGAAATCCACTGCATGCATGCTAATGTTTATGATGATTTACAAGATATGTTTGCCTTCTTTTTTCTTAAATGCGTCTGCTGTTTTTTTTTTCTTTCTTTCTAGAGAGACGTTAAGCAGATTAAAAAAAAAAAAAAATCTGCTGTTTTCTTCTCCCATAAGACAAGATTACCTTTCCTCTTGTAACTTTTCATATCCTTTTTTCCAACCAGTGTTAGAATTGCTTTCCTGCACTATTAAATTAGATCTTACCCTTAGCCATAGACAGAGTTGCATGTGGTTATCTATGAAACATTGACTTTCTAAGAATTATTGAACATCACTATCTACAGGTGAATATAGGTTTCCCAAGGCATTCTATAATTATTTTTGTGGTTACTGCTTAGAATTAACAGCATCCTCACTTACAAATGAGACCAAGAACTTTTCAGACACTGAAATGCCAATCATCATGGGATACCTCCTAATATCATGTAGGATTGCCTTTTGCATGAAGTAAGTGCAGCAGTGTGACGTGGCATTGACCAAATGCTACTAGACAGGGAATCATAATGTTCTGGCTCATCAGTGTATCTGGGATAGTTTTGTTTTGTTGTATATATAATGAGATTGAGCTGTCAGTATCATTAACAGAGAGAGAGCAAAATCATCATCTAAAAGCTGCATAATTGTATGGTGTGGTGACACACACTTGTGTTTATAAATATTTGCCATATATTCCATTTTTGCAAGGAAACTTGCATCTCTCCTGCTTGTTTTTTTTTTTGGGGTGGGGTGGGGTGGGGGGTGCAGTCTGTTTTAGAATATTAACTTGTCCTCTTAATGTATCTGCAATTTCTTAAAGAATTGCTATATCATGTTCAAATACTAGACAGTCAAGTCTTTCTTATAAGAACTCTAATTTCTTGTATCCCCCTTTTCTGGAACTTACTGTTCTATTGTCTGCATACTTTTTCATTGACACAATTTAAAAGTGTTGGTAAAATACCATCATCCTGTGTGACTCCACTTTTAATTTTAAAGGGTTTGGAGATTTCTGCAAGGAACTTTATTTTTTATTGTGTATTTGTCATTAATTTTTAATAGTTGCCCAAAAAATTATCAACTCAAAATTCTGTGTGGCAATGAGTCTTTCTATCAATAGAATCGTAACTTTTTCAAAAATGAGTAAGTAATTTGTATGCTTTTGTTTCTAAGATAGTGATATATGATGATTTTAAATTCTGAATTTGTTGTATGGAAGATCTTGCATTTTTAATCATCCTTGATGTTCACAGAGTTTTTGATCATTTGATCCACCAAAAGATTTAACAGTGATTTTGATGCAATTTTATGCTTCTGACTGGAATATTCTTGGTTTCCGAGATATCTTCTAAATTTTTTTAGTTTTTCATTCATTTCATCGCTAACATATTTCTTCCACAATTGGGTTCTCTCCGTGTGACTTCTCATTTTAAGTTCATTAATTGCACTTGGAGTTTACATTTTGTATGGGAGTTGTAAATTTGAAAAAATATGTTGATGATCTCTTTTGCTAAGTTCTGGTGTTGTGTTCTAAAAACTTCTCAAAGTACTTTGTTAAGGTTTGTTTTATTTCTTATTTAGGGTAAAATTTTCCCCTTTTTTTGTAACTAACAACAGTAAAAATTAACTTAAACTACAATCACATTGACAGAATGTTTTTTTTATCTGGTACATATTTTTAATTGTATGAGCCGTCATTGTCATTAGCAGAGAAAGTGCACAGTAATAATTTTAATATTTGAAATATTTTGAAGCAGTTTGTACTGAACTGATTATTATTATTTGCCAATTCCAGTTTGAGACCTCAGTAAAGAATGTGGCACCACAAGATACTGGGGATATCAGAACAGCATGGGAAGTAACTGTGGAGAATCAAATTCAGCATGTGGAAGAAACAATGTTATTTGATGCAGTCATTGTTTGTAATGGGTAAGTTTATTTTTTGTCTGTCAAAACTACACATGAATAGGCTATTTGACCATTTTTGAAAATTGGTTCAAATTGTTTATTAATACATGCCATTCATCCAGTACTATTTATTTTTTAACAAAAGTGCTTATTTTAAGTAAAATTTAACATTAAAATTTAGAGTATTTAAAAACCTGCCAAAATGCTCCTTTGCTGCATGGTGCAAGCCGATGACACCTGTGAAGTCACGTTCCCTCAAGCGCTCACTGTACACAAATAACATCTGGTTTTGTTTATCTGAATTTGAGTATTAATTGTTGGAAATATCATTTATAAATAGTGTGTAGAACACTAATCTACAACCATAAAAATTCCACAAAAAACTGTAAGTGTTCCCACAATAGCTGAAGTACAAAAAAAGTCACCACAACTTGCTTGTAGAAACTCAGATGATATTGCGACTAAGTCACATATCATTTTCTGTGAAGATCATTTACACTGTAATTTCGTTGAGTTAAATTTGGTACACTGTTTAATGCAAGGATCAGTAAGGTTAAGGTCCTTAGGTTTGATCTTCACTTCAGAATAAGTTTTTATCTGTTTTCATTAAAAAAAAAAAAAATTCTGAAGGCTTCACACTTTTTTGTATAATAAGTGTATAGCAAACATTTGAAACATAACCGAAGAAGAATTTAAAAATATAACGGGATGTTGCTTGCATGCCGAAAAAGATTCTTTTAAAAAAAATATATATCAGAAAAGTAACATGCAGTTGTGTTGTCACATAAAAATTCCAACAAAAGGGATTCAAAGTGTTACAAAACTGTCGCAAGATTAGTGTAAAATTTGTTCGAGTGATATTACTGTTAAAATAAATTCCATTATTCACTGCTCTACGTTTAAAGTAAATACTGCCTAAATAGACCCATTTATGTCAGAAACATAACGTGCAGTTGTATTGTCTGTTGCGAGTTTAGCGTGAAATTTCTTCAAGTGATGTTTCTGTTAAAATAAATTCCATTAATCGCAACCATGTGCCTGTATTTTTTGCCATTATAATGTATGTGTGTTATGTTTCAAAATTGAGGATATTGTAAGCACCTTAAAATTTGAGTAAATTCTAGTTTTCTTAGCTTCAAGAATAAGAGAGGCAGTAAGCTTTACTTTAAACATAAGGTTTCATTGCAAGTACAGGTTATGGAAGGAACTTATCATATAGAAGCTGATACCACAAGCTAATTCATTAAATAAACTATTTTAAAAGCAGTAAAGACCCACAAAATTTAATAAAAGGGCTAAATAAACTTTTTATAGTAATAAAGAAACTTTAAACTAATCTGGAATAGGGTAATCCATTATTGTCCAACTTGCAAACAATAGATTTTGGCTAAGTGAGCATTTCACTAATTCTTGGCACTTTTAAATGAAGTAAAGTAATTTTAAAATAATAATAATTCAAAAGAAAGTTAAATTCAGTAAAATTTCGTAGTTTCAGACCATGTAAATAACGTAAATAATTTTTTAAACACTTCGATAAATACACTTTCACTTCCAACATTTTTTATCATATGTTCCCAGTAATTTCTCGATATAAAAAGTAGAGTTTCTAAAAGAGCCAAAAATCTAGTACAACATATTTAAATTTCAGAACATTCCATGCAGTAGAATAGATTTTATATATATTTTTAAAATTATTTCATCATTAAACACACGTGGTTTCACTCGGGATCTATTTGCAATTAAACCAAACCACTTCCATAAATAAAATAACTTTCAAAACACGTAACTAAATTCGAATAAAATTCAGATAACTTCACCTTTTCAAAATAAACAACACTTTAATAATTATTAACAAAAAACCAAGTGACTTCTAAACAGTTGCACCACCAAATCTTGTTAAAGCCGTAACTTCGCTATCCCACCAAAGATTATGATAAAATTTACATCACTGGAATCGGGAATTAATATAGAACATTTTGGCACTAATTTTATTCAGATAATTTGCAATTCAGCAGGATTTCCAAAAAATTGAATAAATCCAGACAGAGATAGGGTAACCCGCATTTACTGTCGGAGACTCTTATCACTACACCATTTAAACTAAATTCGTTTACAAGCAAACTAATCATTCGGAAATTCTAACTAAACACTTTTTATGAACCTTGAGGACAAGACTATATACAGTTAGAGTTTGAACACTTTCTATGATCCCAATCATTTTATACTATTTTGGGTAAGTAGTTGAATACTCGATGTCGTGCGGCGGGGGTGTAAAGGTTGGCGCATAGCGAGGTCTTGGTCTTTCGATTTCGTCTTTATTCTGGGAACGTGATGTAAGGTGAATCTGTGTCAGTTGCCGTGGTCTGTGACTGGAATTGGCCGAGCCAGATTAGGAGCGTGTGTCAGCCATGATGATTTTCTTTGCAACTACCATGAACTTTTCTAAAAGGGGTTTTCGGTTGGTATTCTTTCTCTCCACAATCTGCAATATTCTGGAAATGTTTGTTCGATCGCCTACTCAACTGTAGAATGCAATTTTTTAAAATGTGACTTTGAAAAAAACTTCAACATTTTATTCAAGTGAACCTTTCGTGATTTCGTGGTAAACTGAAACCTTATCTAAGTTTGTGGTTTAAACAAATTTAGTGGTGGCCTGTAAGCATCTCAGTTGAGAATTCCAGGCAGGTAACATGGTCATTTAAAAATTATTTAAAGTAAAGTCTGAGAACATTTTTACATTCAAGTGAACTTTCAGTTAAGGTACTAAGCCTATATATACTCCACCCCGGTATCAGGGCTTAGTCCCTTATAATATCTTTTCATAAAAGTTTTATTGCATGGCAGCAAATTATGTTTCAAACATTTGGATGACACTTAACAACCAAAAATTAATGAATTCTTCAAATAAAAACATGATTCTGTAATTCAACAAACAAACAAAAGTATTACCCCAACCATGATTCGAACCTAGGACCTTCTCGATGCCAGCAGTGCATTTTAATCATGCAGCCACACAGATACTATGGCTCAGTTGCTCCTCTTTATGTTAATAGTAAACACTTGAACATCACAATTCCTTCATGTGAGATACAGAGAAAGGCAGTCGGTAAATAAACAAATAGTAAATTCATTTTTGTTGACAAAAAAAAAAACAACAACATTTATCTATAATTTTTATCTGCAATTAAGAAAAATGGCCAATACATCAATTTATTTAACTGTTGTACTTACCTTATATCTACATTATAAGCTTGTGAATATCGCCGAAAACAACTAATTTAACTTATAGTTTCTTTTATTCTTGTGAATGGTTTATGCTAATCTCTAACTTTCAATTTAAATATAAACGATTCTCAAACTGTAATTATTACATTTTTAAGCTACACAGAATAGTCAGTGGTTGCTTCTATAGTTATAAATAAGGAGCCTACTTTTGGTATTTTTCTGCTGTAGGCTTCTTAAAATTGTTTTCATTTTGTATTCAAAATGAAATGTCATTATGAATGAGAAATAACCAGCAAAAAACAATAAAAATAGTTGAAAACTTGGTTAATAGGAAATGATGCAATTTAAATCAAGGTCCTGCCCTACCACAAATACCACCATGATCTAATTTTCCCAGGAGAACCCTATGATCAACACAGTCGAAAGCTGTAGCCAGATCACAGAATATTCCTAGAGCACTTAATTTTTTATACATAGAGCATTAATCCCGCAAAATTAAATCTGCAGATTCCTCTTCTAATTTTTCACTACATAACAATGTGTTAAGGAGAAATCTTTAGGAAAGGGACATTAGTGCCATTTTTGACTCTAGGTATGGATTGTATTGTCCAACATAGGTGATATATTAACAAAGGTAGATGAATATGTCCCTCCTATGCCAGAGGTAGACAACATTGTGTCTTATACAGGTAGGGTAATACTATTGTTAAATGCAGTGGCTTTCGTATAAAACATGAACCTCAAAATTGCAAAGCTTCTATAGAGAAATACAAAACTTGGCAAAATCTTATTTTACGTCTCTTTGCCTCCAAGAAGTTCACTTCAGGTCACCACACTACTTACCATTACAAGAAAGTGATGAATTGAAAGGGTGAGAGGCCGTTTATGTTTACAGTTCTGAATAGGTACTTCTCATTGGATCATTGGAAGCATGAGTAGTACATATGCATGATTGTAAGAAAATTTCTATGCTACTTTCCCTAGAACTTTTCAGTGAACTTGCTTTATGTGACTGATAGGAATTTCCTTCCTTAGGGACCATGCACAAACTACATGACTCGGTCCAGGGGGGGGGGGGTTGACTGGAAGGCTACGCTGTGGTGGGGGGAAGGGGGGGGTTTCCGAGCCAGGCCACGTATTTTGCCTTTCATAACATTTTTCACAGTTAAAATGAGGAACAGAAGTCACAACAGCATGTGAATATTTATTTCCCTCAGTTAATTATCTCTCTATGTAATTTACAATAGTCTGACAAGAGAAAACAGTACAAAAAGTTTTCTGGAATCAAAAGGGAAAAAAGCTACGTGCTATGTAGGGAGGGGGGGGGGGGGGTTAACAGGAGGCCAAAATGGAGCTACGTGGTTTATGCACGATCCCTTATTGCTACATGTTTGACATAGAAAGCTACCATTTTCTTATTTGACTGTCTTTTTCTCTTAAAATGGTGTTAGGAACAAAGTTGCAGAAGTGATTGATAGGCATGGCTAACTGGCCACTGTACAAGCTCAATTTATTGTGTTTTTTTTTATTACCCACTTGTTATGAAAATTGTTCTTTTTCACTCCTAATAATTTGCATCTAAAATTGTTGATTATAAGTCCATCAATGAAAGCCATATAAAGGAAACTGTCCTTGTTGGGTTAACTATTTTCTATAATGGTTTATGTATGAACATTCGTTTCTTGCATTCTTGATATAATAACACCTTGATTTACAAAATTTATCATGCTTTTTTGCTCACATTATCTGGTTGCTGCTGAATATCTACCCAAAAATATTATCATGCCTTCAGTGAATAGGAAGTTTATGCAAATAAAAAGAATATGTTATTATTGCACAACAGTTTTAATTGCAGTCTGTTGTTGATAATCAGTAAACACTAACCATAGGACATTTATGGAATTTAGTTAATCCAAATTTGAAGACCGCATTCAGAAATAAATATTCAGTTATTACTGTTCAGTAGAAGCACTTGTTACATCCCACTCATAAGTAATGGCTCAAATTAAACTTACAGATCAAACTTGTAATAAAATTGCAAATATTGTGTAGTTTACAATTCAATGCTAAGTCCAGATGTCCACTATGCAGTTGACCTCAAAACATTTCTTCCAGGTGCAGAAAGACTGCTATTTGTGTTTGCACAATTTTGGGCTGTTTTTGTTTTTTATTTTATTTTTTTCTTATGGCTTACACCTTGTTGATGTCATGGTCATTAGAGGTGGGAAAGGTTTGGAGACAAGAAATGGGAAGGAATTTGGCCATGGTCTTTTGAAGGAAGCATCCTGGCATTCACCTGGAGTGATCTGGGAAACCATGGAAAACCTTAATCCGGATGCCCGGATGGGGATTCGAACCCATGTCCTTCTGAATGCGAGGCCAGAACATTACCTCTCACCCACCATGCTTGGTTTGAGCTTTCTAGCTTTGTCAAGGCATATATTACTGTTTGAAGTATTGAATTATAGTACATGAGACATTGTTACCAGTAAACAGTCAGGAATTAATTCCAAAATTTTTACTCACTAAAGGATTTTCACCAGTTTGTTGAGTCCCCTATCCTCCTCCTTGCCACTAATTTATTGACCCTGGCAGTCCTGTCAGGTTGAGTGGTGAAAGCTAAAAGTTTGCCTACCAAAAGCTGTGACGAAGTTTCATGCCTAGAAGGCAACCATTGGTTATGATATGAGTAGCGAGATAGGATCATTATGGAGAAGATCAAGGCTAATAGCTGCTGTATATTTACTTACATGATGTGACTGAACTGATGTACACAAATATCTATTTATAATATTCATAAGGACATGTGAACAACTTGATACATGCTTGTCTGATGCACTGGCAGTATTCTGACAGTATAGTGAATCAATAATGGTTATATGGCACTTATCTAGCTATCACAAAACGTGGAATGAGGAGAGGTAGCATGCTAAATAACTAGATCCATATCCACATCCAACCATATCTGTAAGTAGAGCCTACCTGATTGCTTGCTGTTGAAGTGTTGTAGTCCATTAACTATTGTCTGAGGGTGCTGACCCAATGGCAACTGTCCGCTTCTTTTGTGACATTGTGCTGATTGAGATTTTTCCAAAGACAAAGCTGGAGCTGCCCAGAGGCTTTTACTAGATTCCTCACCACCCTGTCTGTGCTCGGTGGAGAGGGGCAAGGCCCGAATAGTAAGCATGCTTAATGCGGTTATAATTCTAGCTTGCATCTTTCTTGTGTTTAGTAGCCTTAGTTTGCCGATCTGTGTTCTATTTTCACCCTAGTCATAGCCTCCTATCATTCCCTAACTTTACACATTCACCTATCCTCAATTCAAACATTAAGAAACAGGTGATTTGTGTAAGGTATTGTAGCATTGTTACCACAAGTGTTCCCTGTGGCAATGCTTGGGCCTGACATTCAGGAGGATGCCGGTTTGAATTCCTGTTCGGGCATCCAGATTTGAATCTTAAGCTAGATGTACCTGCCATCCAGATTATTTTTAGGCAGTTTTCCATAAACAAATATGCAAATATTGCAATGTTCCTCAATTTCCACCTCATAAATTACACGTTTTACAGCCTATACTCTTATCATTCATAATACAGATTAGATGTTTCACAGGCCTTGCAATGCATAAGTTCCCCATTAGTATAGCATTCATGACAGGAGGAGGAAAGCCTGGACGCTCCAAACTTTTACCAGGTGCCCAGACTACTCTTCTAGTTCTTCTAGCCTACAATACCATAAGCAGAAATTTTTTTAGAAAGAACAGAGTCCTATTTTAAGAATAAATTTATCATTTTCCTAAGAGCAGTATCTCATATATAATGAGGAGTGCAATACATTACTAGTCATTTGTTGGAGACAATTCTCTGTTGTTATACAAGCCACTCCAGCCTCACATTCAGGAAGACATGGGTTCGAATCCCAGTCCGGGAATCTATATTTGGGTTTTCCATGGTTTCCTGAGATCACTCCAGATGAATGCCGGGATGCTTTCTTCATGAGGCCATGGCCGAATTCCTTACAATTCCATGGCCCCAATCCCATCCCACCTCTAACGACCTTGATGTCAATGAAGCATAAAGCCATAAGAAAAAAAAAGTAAAAAAATCTTATATGAGCATAGATCTATTTAAGTGATTTGCATTTTATCATCATTCAGATAAGTGGTCACACAGGATTTAGAGTTTCTGCTAAGAAAATAAGATGGTTACTTTTATCTCAAATACAATCTTTTGCTGTGGCCACAGAATACAGACTTACTTTTTAGTAATACTGTACGTTTCTGGGATCTGATTTTATCTGTGACATTGGAGACTGCAACACTGCAGAAATTCTGAATTCTCTGTACATTCTAATGTGTTTTTTTCCCAGTAGAAATCAGTCTGGTTACGGTGGAAATTTGCCTGACCAATACTTGGCCTGTGTGCTAAGATGCCCCTAATTGTGTCTCATGGCACAACATTTGGGTGATATTTTTTCTTAGCTTAGAATACAGTCATACTTCCAGTCAATATTCTGTTATAAGCTGACAGGTATTGAGTGACAAACCATGATATAAAAATACAATATTTTAGGGCCATGCCCTTTTTAAAGAAAACAGCAACATGTGACAGCTCGTGCAAGCACCTATAGTCAACACAGACACAAGTATGATGGATTTGATCATTGGAAGTGGTGGGGGGAGCAACAGTAATATCGTTTGAAACATTAACTGTGGGAAAGAAACTAATAAAAATAATAAAAAGGAGACATATAACAGAGGAGAAAAATTTTATATTTATATACTGCCTGTTGATGGGTTTACCAAGGTGAGGAAGGCAGGTATTATCTGAGAATGAGACATGGGTAGTGTCTGGTCTCCAGAATGTATTGGTAGGCCAATTCTCACCTGCTGAGTTCGAATTGGGAAGTAGAATCAGGGAATACTTGTAAGAACCATAGAATTTTGGCAAATTCTAGTTTTGCTTAGGCGGGACTTAGAAATTTCGAGAAGTACAGTTTTCAACTTTAAGTAATTTCCCTGTAATCTTGCCCACAGTAACAACTTGCTATATAAATCATTTTAAAGTGTAATTATCATATTGGGAAACGTTTGGTTTAAGAGATATTTAGCTTTGTTCAAGTTTTGAAACACGCGATCGTAAAAGTAGTAATCTAAGATCTGCAATATCTCTAAATCGCGTAAAGCCACAACCGAACTTTTATCACCAGCTGTAGTCAGCACTATCCCCGATATTTTGGCAATAAAATTAAGTAATTTAGTAAAGTCTAATTATCGATTTTAATTAAGAGAAAAAATAAGCTTTTTTATTAAAAGAGATATTAAATTAAAAATTACATCAGCAGATAGCCCTAATTAAGACGAGTTCATACATATATGGGTTTTCATAAAAAAGTTTTAGTATTTGTCCAGTAATTAAGTTTTTGTAAAGTAGATTGTCACGGATTGTTGTGCACGCGCGTAAAAAGTTCTAGAACACTTAGGGATTTTACCCGAATTTGAATGTACACTACGCGGAGTCTTAAACTCTAAATTCTCAAGAGACTGCCGTTGGACTTCTAGTAGATAAGTCCAGATACTGTCAAAGTTTAAACATTTTTAATAGTCGGGATCGTCAAATAAATTACACATACTTTGAGCTACACGGAAGCAAAAAGATGTGATACAGTTGCTGACGTCACTGGTTCTAGCCGTTTCTATAAAAAAGACCCCGCCGCCATGATGGTCTGTCTGTTCCTGCGCGCGGTCTGTTCCTGTCCGCGGTCTGTTCCTGTCTAGCATTATGTGAGTGAACCTGCGTCTGTCTGTCGTTCGTCTTGGTTGGTCGTAACTCGCCATGCCGGCTGGTTCGAACATGTGGAAACTTTGGTGTCGTGTTATCTCGTAACTTCAATGACTGCTAAAAACTTTTAAATTTACTAAAGGGTTTCGTCGGTTCAAAATTTCTCTCCACAATCTGCAGATTTTGGAAAAGAGAGTTCGATATGCCTGCTCAACTGTAAATGCAATTTTGAACTTTTGACTTTGAAAAATAAAACTTTGGATTTTACTAACAGTGAACTTGTGTACTTTAGTTGTTAATATAAAACCCTTTTCTCAATTTGTGGGTAACAAATTTTGTGGCGACCTAAGGCATTTAGTTGAGTCATCCTGGCTACATGGTCAAAGCAAATTAACATATTCAGTAAGTTTTCATCGAACAGTGAGGTGCTATCAAGAGTTTAAGTTAAGGCACTTAGGCGATACTCAACCCCAGTATCGGCCTACGGTCTTACATGGGACTGTAAGGCTCGTGTTTGATTAATTTCAAACGGTGGAGGAGAAATTGCCGACCTTTGTGCAACGAGGAAATTTTGGAACTTCGGGGAATAACTGGCACGAGTGCAACTACCCGCCATCATGACTTCGACGACTACGACTCCGCCCGCTCACTGAGGTCTGATGTAGCACCCGATACCAGATGAGCGTCGCTTCGCCATGGTACATCGCGGGGGCATCACGACTTCACACCAGTGCCGTCTACCGTCCGGCCTCACAGCTGATTGACGAGATATGCCCGGGGGACTGACCACACCAACAGCTGTTTCCCGCGGCTCCGACAACGACAGACCAACGCGCGGCAGCTCATCATGCAGCTTTCAACCAAGTTAAGTAAAAACTGTTTTAAGCATCTTTTCTTCGAGACCGTCGTGTGAATTTTTTTTAATTATACTGCCTCCTCTTATGCAACAGCATTTCATACAGTGAACTAAATTTTTGCGTTACAATTATCACTTATTTCCTGAGGCATACCATTACCACATTTTTAATTCTACTTGTTTGTGCACGGAAATTTTCAGCTTTATTTTTGTTTACTTTGTGCGCAAAGTGTTTCTGTATGGCAGACGCGCCATATTTTTCATCTTGATTCAGTGCAAAGAGTCTATTGATGCTTGCTGTAACGCACCATTAACAGTTTTTGAGAAAATTTTACAAGTATTGGCTGTCTGATTCTGTGTTCATCTTTGCATTGTTTTATATTTCATGACTGTTGTCTTCCAGGAGTGTACAAGATTTTTTTCTATTGATTATTGTGTGGTTTTTCAGGTTAGAGTTCGGTTTTGATAATTTCTGTGTTTTTTTTTTTATGTGCACTTTGTTTACTATTGTAACTCTTAAGTATTAATTTTCGTAACCATGGAATCAGTAATTAGTTGCCCGGCTACTAACATTCCGCTGGATGACACACCTGTTTTTCAGTGCAAACCTTTTGAATCTGACGAAGTTAAGGCGTTAATACTATCTCTGGAAGCAAAACATTATGCATTATTCTCAGCTACTTCATGCTTCCCCTCAATTGTTTTTTTTTTATTAATGACATAGTTTGCCCCTGTAAGGCACCCATGGGTATTTTCGAAGTTAATTTTGATGAACTATCAACACATCTGTCCGCAGCGGAAAAATCTGCAAATAACGGCTTCAATGTTTCTGGGACAGAAATTTCTCCAGCAAATAAGTTGGAAGAACTTATTGTTCCCTTTAAAAAACAGATTGCTAATTGTTACTTCGTCACTGAATTCATTATGGACAATTATTTAAATAACCTAGTTAAAGCCAGACAAAAGTTTGAAACAAATTTTAGTGCCTATTTGGAAAAGGTAACCTCGGAGGTGAAGGTTGATGTCCTACAAACCATTAATGAAATGTTACCGTCTATTTATCAAGACGTTAATCAGCTGTATACTTTAGCTACCTCTTATATCCATGGTTTACGAGAATATAAAACAGAGACACTTGAAAATGCACATGTCAATTTTCAAACTTTTTGTGAAAAAGTACTGCAAGCTAGGTGTATGTATATAGCAGCTCACTCTAAGCCATCTGAGGAAACAAACCCACATTCATTACAGCCAATTCCCATTCAAAACCAACAGCTGCAAACACATACTAGCAGCATTTTTTCAGATGACCTGGAAATTGTTGTTGCTACACCTATTACTGAAATTTTAGATAATAACACTGAAGGTAGTATTTCAAATCAATTTACAGCTGTTTTGGACCAAAATATACAAACAGCTGATCCAAGTACCATTGCGGATGCTACGCATACTTTTCATGCAGAAAAAGAGACTAGAGCAATTTTAGAATTGAAGAAGGGATGTTTACCTGGGGAAGATCAGTGGGTCCATTTCTCCATTGAACTAGAGTATAAACTTAGTAAAAACCCTTCAACTTTCCAGGAATTTTGTAATTCCTTTCAGAGGGCACCATCACGCTTTAAAACTTCATACATCCCAGAAGTAAATGCTTTTCAACCTTCGTTGAGTACAACCTCAGGAACAGCTGATCCGGTGGTACATAGCACCCCTCCTCAGCCATCAGCTGTTAAAGTAAATGCTCATGTTTTGCCACCACTACAACCTACTACTGCTGCTACCCTAGTTGATAGTAAAGCAGAGCCTTTGCCTGCATCAGCCTGTAGTAATCCAGCTGATCAAATTATGGATAATTCTGAAAACTCTGAAACCTATTCTGCACCCACAGAGGTGACAGAACTTAGCAATAATTTAATAGCTGATTCATTAATAAATATTGATCAATCAAATCCTATTTCAGTAGAACCATTTTCCAATTCTGAAATTGATGTACAGCCATCAGCTGATCCCTCACAGGTCATTGGACCACCTATTATGAATGATTGTATTGTAACTGATATCCTTGTTGATATCGCAACAGATGTTTTGCCGGAAACTGAACCTACTGACAATTCAGGCCCTAGCCCTTCACAGTTAATTAATGACATTTTTGGTGACAATGAAGATTTTCTAGTAAATTTACCTGACAGTGAGAATTTAATTGATTTTACTCCTGTCCAAGCTGAAACTCAGATTATTAATATACAATCAGCTGATCCCATCCCACAGGCTGTTTGCTCTTATGAGCCTAATATTTCCAAATCCAAACAGCTTGCAAGGCGATATAAGCCTACATTTGTGGATAAGCTGAAAAATCAATTATTTCAGAAAATGTTTCCTGACAATATCCTTACTGATTTGCCACTAATTACTATTCCTAATTGGGAACACTGTGGTCTTGATAAACAATTTTTCAACTTTATTCTTTTTCAGAATGTAAGAGATTTTTCAGGCAGTGAGTACTTTATTAAATTTTCTCCTGATAATTTCAGGAAACCCTTTGCATTCTGTATGGTAAAAGAAAACAGGGTTTCTTTTTCACAAACTCACTTGCCTATGCTGTACCAGCACAAAAAGATTGCTAAAATGAAACTTATTTTGAATATTAGTTATCAATGCTTTGGGAGGGGGACTAAAATGAAAAATCTGTTCCACCCCTCAGCACTCAATAAAAAGAAGACTATTTTGAGTTATGATTGCTTTGGGAGGGGGATAAAGATGAAAAGTCTGTTAAACCCCTTACCATCAAATAGAAGGCAAACACTTTTTGCAGAAAGAAGGAATATAATTAAACTTAAAATTAATGTACCTCACAAGGTGCCAACCCAATTATCCTACCTGTTGAGGATATATAAGACAATTCCTGCCATTTTTAATATTTTTCTACATTATTTTGGGATTTTTAGTATTTGTTTATCTGAGTTTATTACTCAGCAGATTTTGATTTTTGAAGTAGTATTAGGACCAGAAGTTTTGCAAACCCTTTACTTTTCTAATGGGTACTTTTATCTAATAATTTTTGAACATCTACCTTGGGAAGTCATATGCCAGATTAGATTGGATAGGATTTCTGAGACACCAAGGGTGGAACTTATGGATGTTGAGATGGATTGTCGAAGAGACAAAGTTGTTTGTGCAAGTGAGGAAGTTGATGCTCAAGTTAAAGTAGAGGTGGAGATATAACATGTTTTCCTATATTTTTGGGGGAGGCTGGAAGAGAAGATAGTACCATTTATTGGGGGAATGCATTATTATTATTATTATTATTAATAGGGCCAGGAAACAGAGTCCTGCCTGCGAATCCCATATTTATTATTAGGGCCAGGAAGCAGAGACTTGCCTGAGAATCCCATAATTATTAGGGCCAGGAATCAGAGACTCGCCTGAGAATCCCATAATTATTATTATTATGTATCAGTGTAACAAAACAAGGCGACCTCCTATATAAAAACACATTAGGCATCACCTAGGGATGACCTCACATACCAAATAAGGCGTCATTGTTATTTCATATAGTTACACAATTTCATACACAATAAAATATATATAGGAAACATGAGCAGTCAACACACTATAGAGACAAAAGCGGAAATGACCAAGTTTGTTACACATAATGGAGTCTTGGAGATATGATATTAAAACTGATGTGAGTTTACATTCTTGTTGCTGAAGAATGAATTGAAAGCTATTTTGGAAGTTATGTACTGTCTTAAGTGTTTATCTATGTACCGTAGAACGGTTTTGGGACAGCAATTCCTATTGTCTTGTACACTAAGAAAGTCGAATGATGTTAGTAATATGATGCTTTCAAATATTTTTTTAGTAAAAATAAACCACTCTATTAAAACTTTTTATAATAAACTACAGATTTACTTTATGTAACACTTTATTCGCTTTGTCTTATTTACCCAACTTAGGTTGAGGATTTTTTGTGCTTTGATGCACCTTAGGCACTTCATAGTGGCCTTAAGCAACCAGATTTTAGAGAGTAATGTTTTTTTTTATAAACAATAAACTATACCACTTGAATTGACTTTGACAACATATAACTGATATGAATCTATAATTTTTTCTCTTGTAACATTATTATGTGATATTTGGTCCAGGGGACACAGATCCCATTATAAGTACACACTACTATGACCTACTTATTTTTCACAACAAGAGGATAATATACCAATCATAAATGCTATTCAACATTTTTGCACCAGTGTACTGGTGAACACAACTAGTGTTGTGATACTTAGAACGAGAAATATTTTGCAACATTTTGTCATCAGTGTACTGATGAAGTGAAACTACGTTTCATACATACATAACTTTTGTACTCTCATTCTACACAGCAATGTACTGCTGCTAGGAAACTACGTTTCCTTACGATTTTCCCACTATACAATCTTAGGATATTTACTCTCATTATGGGAATTACTTTGTAAATAATTACAATGTCTTATACTTAATATTATGATTGTAATAACCTTGGTAGATGTAAGTGATACATTAACTTGGCATGAACCAAGTTCACCTTTCTGTGTTTTTTTAATTGGACATATGTTATATATGCTTGTATTTTTTTCTTGTACCTTGTTTCATATAATTTTTCTTTTTATAACTCATGAAACATTGCTTACTTCCTAGTAAACTTTTATGAATAATTTTTTCATTAGTTCTTACTATTTGTAACTATTTTGACTTCCTTTGCTAAGGAAGATCATTACCCAACAACTTGTGGGAACATTATTGTATTTACTATGCCTATTGTACATTTATCTTTGTATTTTCATTTAGTTTTTCTTTAATGTGAATGTTAATTTTTAAGAACAATTTGGCCGCCACTAATTCCCACTATTTTTTCTGATTTGTATGTTCACAGACAAGCTAGCTGACCGAGTTCCCTAGGCCACTCCTACTGCGACAGGAACCGGGGAAATTGGACATTTCTCGGCAGATCTAGCCATAAGGCTTTTGCTTTGTATAATTTGCGAGCCTTACAGTCTGCTCCCGTTACAGGACTTGGGTTTTCACCCATTTTAGGGAGTTCTGTGATCAGTATTTAAAGGGAAATTGGTAATTTAGGGCCATAACAAAACAAAATAATAATTAAATAAAGACGTTTAGAAAACATGGAATTTCATAATGCAATTGTTTGGAAAACACTATAATTTTCTATTTTCCATTTTTGTAAAATCATACACATTACTATCTACTATTTGAGAACAAATTTGATGTTTTTTATGTAATAATATTTTTCAATGTAATTTTTGTAATTTGCATTTATACCACTTATGTTTCTTATTTTGATAATTTGTTTGATATTTTGACAATGTTGTGATTGTTTATACTACACATGTTAATAATTTGTGATAATATGATATTTTACATTTTGCTTTTTGGTCATAATTTGTTTGACTTTAATAATTTTACATTAATTTTGATCCTTTGAGTGAATGAGTTTTTGAAAACTTTTTGTAATAGTTTTGAGTGAAAGTTAAAGTTTTTGATATTGTTATAACAATAATATTTTGCTTTTGAGTATGAATGGTGGAGAGAGAGCTGAACCGACATGCGATAGTTAAATTTTGTGGGAATAGTTCATTTCTTTTGGGGATTTTAAATTTTTCTTATTTTTCATTTCTTTTCTTTTTTATTTTCAAGATGTTCAGGTAGTTTTCTTTGGAAAATAACTTCAATCTTCAGGGGGCATGTAAGAACCATAGAATTTTGGCAAATTCTAGTTTTGCTTAGGCGGGACTTAGAAATTTCGAGAAGTACAGTTTTCAACTTTAAGTAATTTCCCTGTAATTTGCCCTACAGTAACAATTTGCTATATAAATCATTTTAAAGTGTAATTATCATATTGGGAAACGTTTGGTTTAAGAGATATTTAGCTTTGTTCAAGTTTTGAAACACGCGATCGTAAAAGTAGAATTCTAAGATCTGCAATATCTCTAAATCGCGTAAAGCCACAACCGAACTTTTATCACCAGCTGTAGTCAGCACTATCCCCGATATTTTGGCAATAAAATTAAGTAATTTAGTAAAGTCTAATTAGCGATTTTAATTAAGAGAAAAAAATAAGCTTTTTTATTAAAAGAGATATTAAATTAAAAATTACATCAGCAGATAGCCCTAATTAAGACGAGTTCATACATATATGGGTTTTCATAAAAAGTTTTAGTATTTGTCCAGTAATTAAGTTTTTGTAAAGTAGATTGTCACGGATTGTTGTGCACGCGCGTAAAAAGTTCTAGAACACTTAGGGATTTTACCCGAATTTGAATGTATCACTACGCGGAGTCTTAAACAGCTAAAACTTTAAAATTAATTACTCTAAATTCCTCAAGAGACTGCCGTTGGACTTTTAGTAGATAAGTCCAGATACTGCAGATACTGTCAAAGTTTAAACATTTTTAATAGTCGGGATCGTCAAATAAATTACACATACTTTGAGCTACGCGGAAGCAAAAGATGTGATACAGTTGCTGACGTCACTGGTTCTAGCCGTTTTCTATAAATAAAGACCCTGCCGCCATGATGGTCTGTCTGTTCCTGCACGCGGTCTGTTCCTGTCCGCAGTCTGTTCCTGTCTAGCATTATGTGAGTGAACCTGCGTCTGTCTGTCGTTCGTCTTGGTTGGTCGTAACTCGCCATGCCGGCTGGTTCGAACATGTGGAAACTTTGGTGTCGTGTTATCTCGTAACTTCAATGACTGCTAAAAACTTTTAAATTTACTAAAGGGGTTTCGTCGGTTCAAAATTTCTCTCCACAATCTGCAGACTTTTGGAAAAGAGAGTTCGATATGCCTGCTCAACTGTAAATGCAATTTTGAACTTTTGACTTTGAAAAATAAAACTTTGGATTTTACTAACAGTGAACTTGTGTACTTCAGTTGTTAATATAAAACCCTTTTCTCAATTTGTGGGTAACAAATTTTGTGGCGATCTAAGGCATTTAGTTGAGTAATCCTGGCTACATGGTCAAAGCAAATTAACATATTCAGTAAGTTTTCATCGAACAGTGAGGTGCTATCAAGAGTTTAAGTTAAGGCACTTAGGCGATACTCAACCCCAGTATCGGCCTACGGTCTTACATACTCTAATAGCTCAGATTGTGAAACAGTTATTGAAGTTATGAGTTTTGTGGACAGCAGCAGGGTAGTCTAGAATTTGGGCATAAACTGTTCATCTGTGACCATTCATTCTGATGGATAATGCATTCGAGGTCAGGCCGATGTAAAACTGGAGTCAATGGAGGCAAGTGAGCTGGAATATGAAACTGGATGTGGTACAAGTGCTATGACTTATAATGAGGTAGTTTTCACTTGTGGTAGGGTTACAATAGGTTGTGGGTGGATGCATATTACATGTTTTGAAATAAGGCCTGTTACAAAACAAGGAGTTATAGGGTATTTTAGGAGTATTAGAGGGTTGGTATTTGTGGCAAGTATATTTTTTTTTAGGTGAAACAGGGTGTGGCGGGGAGGATAGTTGGGAGAATTCTATGCATTTCAGAAAAAGATCTCAGAAAGTCATAGCCAAAGTGAAGAATCTGGTTTAGCAACTAAAGCCCAGGAGAAAACTGGGTGAGAAAGACAGGGTTATGGTTAGCTTTATGGTATGGGTGTGTGTGTGTGTCTGTTTCCCCCCCCCCCTTTTTACTAATCCTGGGGGATAATTACAGCATATAAGGACTCAGGTCAGGTTGTTAGAGTAAAGGGTAAAGGATTCATGGTTGGAACAAATGCATCTGTTTCACATTACTAGGCTATAGGGGAGGGAGCATTCTGTGTGGTGTGGATGGCAGCTATCAGAGTGGAAATATTGTTGTAGTTTTGATGTGAACAAAGGAATGTGTGGCCATTATATAAAATAATGTCTACATCCAGGAAGGTGATGTTGATATGAGAGTAGGGCTGGCTAAAGTTTAGGGAGTGGATGGTGCTCATATATACACACTCATGTAGTCATAATGACCTGGTGATGGTTTCTCACTGGCTGCACAATCTGCCCATTATAACTGCCCAAACTAACTTGGTAGTCCTGCCAGGTATAGAGGACTTACAGTTTAATGTGGAATCTGAACCACAGAACTGTTAAAATTTAAAAATAATAAAATAAATAAAAAAGGCTCAACAGAAATGAAAAATATATGGAAACAGTAACTAAAAGAAGGCAATGCCTAGACGGCAAGTACCTCTGACAAGAATCCCTTAACCTAAAGGCTAAGGGAGATTGATAGATCCTCTTAGGATAAAGGGCCTTTAAAATCCCACATGAGACTAGAATTCGAACCTAGGATCTTTCAATCTCCAGTCAGATGCCTTAACCACTGACCCACCAGACTGCTGTTGCTGACTAAATATAATGATGTCCATACAAAGAGTATTTTAGAGGAATGTAATATAACAATGTCTGAAATTGTGAACCTTGGACGGAACAAGTTTCCTCTACAAGTTTTAACTTAGGTAAGAAACATTTTCAACCTGTCATAGTATGTGGAGACATTCATGTTAATTTCTTTTTGGTGTTTTAAGTTGACATCACATTCATACCCCAGTATATTCCAATTATTCCAAGCAGACCTACAGGGTTAGTGTATGATTTTCTCTTTAAGAAAATACAGTATAACCACAAACTAAGTAGTAGATATTATGTGTTCACTGCTCAGGGAGTTCAGAGTTCAATGTTTGCTTTGGTTACCTTAATTTCAGTGAAAATCATGTATCCAACTGCTCACCTTGGTCAAGATATCCATGACCACATAAATTCCATAGGAAGGAGGTTGTATTCTATGGGTTACCAAGTTCATTTGAGGCTCAAGAGAAATGAAGTGGCAGATAAAGCTGCTAAGCTAGCCTGCAATGTGATCTCAATGGTTTCTGCAATCTTTACAAAGACTGCCACTGTTTGATCTTTCGAGGAAACATCTGTGATGTTCAGTAGGGGCAGTGGCTCAAATTTGGATTTAATAATCTTCGGCTGGTCATATTTGGCATGCAGCTGTTAAGATACTAGTTTAAGCTGGTGAGGCAGTATAAAGTCTTCCACAGCTCCCTGTAGATGTTGTACCCATCACTTTTCAATTGTTCTGCACTGAAGGAACTAACTGCAACATGTCATTTGTGGCATACCTTTATTTAATCGTGCATCACATTTTAACTAAATGTATTTTTAACCTTCTCTAAAGTGCATTTTATGTCTCTTTTTTTGATCTCTCCATTATTACAGACAAAGCGCTTTCAGAGTTTTGTCAGGTTTATTTACCAAAACACTAAAGTCTTGTTCAACTTTTGTTGTAGTTGGGTTGCTCTTATAAAGCAGTTTATTTTGTTTTTAAATGTTCACCTGCAAAATTTGTCACCAATGTGATTAATTTATTTTCTATATGGTTTGGTTGATCTAAGTATACTTGGCAAAAAATTTGTTGTTTTATTATTATTATTATTTTTGTGTTCATATTCTTATTTGTCCATATGAATTCAGCCAGGCACAACTTTATTATTTGTTTATTATCAGGAAAGTCGTACTTTCTTCCATAATATTGTTTTTGACTTTGGTTACAGGTTTCCTTATGTGAGTCACATCAGCTCATTTAAAATTACTACTGATATGTTCACTCATTTCTCCCATACGTTCGCAACATTTTGTGCTGCAATAATATTTGGCTTCATAACATTCATCTTAAGGAAACATGCTGCCTACCTTCTAATATGTTTTCTTTTCCACACAAATAGGGCAAAATCGTTTCCAGTTTAAATTTGTACTGTATTCTGTGTGTTTTTGTTGTGTCTGAAACTGATTGTCTCCATTCCTATCCTTAAAAGTCACTAAGATGTCATCACTCAGTCCTATATGCCAATTGTTTTTATCTTGTAAGCAAAATATTCTTAAGGAGAATAAGATTACATTTAATAAGACTGCTATGATAGGTTGACATACTGTATAAAATGATCACAGCACTAGGTCCATAATGCAATTGTATTATGAATCAAATGTATTTTATGGTCTTTATATTAGATAAGAATTGCCATTTGTTACACGTATGTCTCATATGGAAGTATACATCCAGTAAGTGTAACATTATGCACTGACCCATATAAAGATTCCCATCTTAAGCTACATTTTCTTAATTTTGTTGGTATTTCTACACTTTTATGAGGTATCATGATACATTTGTTAAAAATGTTATGTGCACAGGCATTATTGTCAACCATACATCCCTCATATCCCTGGGCTGGACTTATTTCGTGGAAGGCATTTCCACAGTCATGAATACCGGAAACCAGACGGCATAGAGGGACCAGTTGTTATCTTAGGAGCTTCATCTTCTGGTACTGATATTAGTCTTGAGTTGGCTAATATTATAGATAAGGTAAAATTGTTGATTGTTATACATTAACTTGACTGCTCACACATAAATAACTATATTTTTCCCCCTTGACTATAAAATTACTGGACTTTGTACTCCAAATTTGTCATTTATCGATTTTAATCTGCTTCCTTTTGATGCTATAGACATTTGATTGGAAGATACATTTGTGAGATGGACTTTAAAAATGATTAAACACTGCCATTAGTAATGAAATATAGCACAGCTATTATAACAAAGCTTTATACTATTTATTTTGTTAAATCATATTCCTTTAAACCTTGTTACTTTGAGAGAATAGTATTATTTTTATTATTGTTTGTGAATTACTTCACAATTTAGTAATCATTAATGAACTCTTGTGAAATATGGGATATATGAAATGGCACTGCATCTGGAAAAGAAGCAGACACTTGCATATGACAGAAAGAATTGTTTGTCATTGTAAACTGAGATAGCATTGAAGGTACAGTGATAGGGACTGCTACAATTCCAAAGAGTCTAAGAACCTTCCCAGTACAAACTTTCAATTTCAAAACCTTGGAATATATGGACAAGCATTGTAAGTGGATAGATATACTTCAGCCATGTGTTCTGGAGAAGCTAGGTGTGATTTGTGGTCCGGCTAGTCAGAGTTTGTTTTTAAATTGTTTTAAGATGTCACAAGCAAATACAGGACAAATTTTCTTCATAAAAAGGCATGGCCAGTTTTCTTCTCAATCCTTATCATCAGCCCTCTCCAGCTCTGTTGTCTTCACAGTTAATGAGGTATAATATCCTTCCAGTTTTTAATAGTTTTGCTAATTTTAATTCTTTACATTTTTCTGTTGTTAAGTTGTACATGTGAAGCTCTAGGGATTTGGATTTTTTTAAAAAAAAAAAACGATGAAATATGTAATGAAAGGTTAAATTGCAAATCATGGGAACTCAATTTCTGACTTTGTGTAAAGACGGTGACATTTATGCTGCAATTAGTATTGAAACATATGTTGAAATAATTAAAAAATAGTGAATATGCAATAGTTTAGGAAGGAGTAATAGGTATAAGGTTTCTAGAAATTAGAAAGACCGAATAATGTTGTAAGTCACTGTACACATAAAAAATACTTCTGACACTGCTATGTGTCTCATTTACTTGCAATGACAGGGTTCAATGCTGAAATATTGTATTACATGTATTCATCTTTTTTGTGTTGTATACAATAATGAGCAGGAAGATGCTTAAAGGCTATTAATGTAAGGGAAGATAAGGAAATTCAATCAAACCATTACCATAGATGACAACAGCTGGAAATGATGACCATGTGCAACATAATATTTTGATGTTGAACATTATTCTTGCAAATAGATGGGGCACTTAACATGATTAGGTGTGATCACATCGATGCCCATTTAGTGAATGGATGACCCAGTTGGCATGGCCTGGGCGGTAGGGGTGGTGGTGGAGGGAGGCAAGGAAGTACTGAATTGATAATATTAATCGAAAACTTAAGAAATAGCTTTGTCGGAAGTGGAGGAACATCACCAAAATAATTAACAGGAGAGAATACATATATTATTAACAATAATAGTAATAACAACAACCCTTCAAGTAGGAAATATAAGATCTATAAAATGAGAACAAATAATAAATGCTGGGTCTACTGGAAGGGTCTTATCGAAGATTGAGGCCAGGAGTATATCTGGTGTCAATGATATTTTGGTAAGCTAGTTCCCATCTGCGGAGTTCAGAGGTGGTTGTGGTTTCGGGGAAAACTCCAACAGCCCTTACTGTAAAACAGTTGTTTAAATTGTTCAGCTTGTGGGTACTGGCATTTTGTGCCACTGGATGGGATTAGTTAATTGTATAATCTGTTTACTGTGCCCATTCATTCTGATGGTGAGTTAGTTATTGGTGAGGCCAATATATGAACTTGTGTGGTGGAGGCAGGTGTGTTGATATATGAGGTGTGGTGTGGTGCATGTGTCATATCCAATTATGGGAAAGGTTTCCCCAGTGGCCTTATTTGAGTAGGTAGTTTTAACCGTGTGCAGGCTGCACATTTTGCAGCAGGGTATATAGCATGAGAATTATCTGTGTGGTGGTTTGAGGGAATTACAAGGTGAGTATTTGTGAACCAAGGTAATTTTTTGGTTTGGATGGTTTGTTGGAGCATGTGGGTGGGGCAGTGGGCAGGATTCTGTGGAGAAATGATGCGCATGCTGGAATGTAGGAAGTGATGCCCACAACAAGGATTAAGTTAATGGACTCAAGACCAGGAAAGAACTGGGTGATGAAAGTAGGGCTGCAGTTAGTTTTAGAACATATTGCATTGGAGTAGTTATGTGAAGAATGGATTGTAGCACGAGATGTTTGTTTTTGGACTAGATCAGGGGAGTGCTTGGGGCAGGTTTTGGGTGTTTCTGGAGAGAGATTCTTCATTGGAACAGATGCATCTGACATGG
The DNA here is from genome assembly GCA_031002005.1 of Vandiemenella viatica. Classification (NCBI taxonomy): domain Eukaryota; kingdom Metazoa; phylum Arthropoda; class Insecta; order Orthoptera; family Morabidae; genus Vandiemenella; species Vandiemenella viatica. The sequence goes on from CM061921.1 coordinate 256,107,948, forward strand.
ATGGCCAGATTATAAGGAAGGGAATGTTTGGTGTGGGTAGGATGGCAACAGTTGAAGTGAAGGAATTGTAGATTTGTAAGTTTGATGTGTAAATAGGTATGTAGGCCTCCTTTCTGTAAGGAAATGTTAACAATAAAAATGTGATGTGTGTGTGGGAGTAAATACAGGTAAAATTGATGAAATGGATATTACTTAGAGAGTTGGATGGATTTCATTTTGGGGTTTGGATCATAAAGATATTGTCTATTTATCTAAACCTCACATGAGGTTTGGGTTAGATTTTTTTCAGGGATTGTTGCTCCAGACAGCCCAGAAATTGGTTTTCATAGATGGGGCCATGCAGGTACCCATGGCAGTGCCATATAGCTGGTGGTAAACTTGAGAGTTGAAAGAGAGAAAGTTTTTCGACAGGATGGATAAGGTGTTCCAAAGAGATGAGATGAGGAAGGCTGAGCTGGGAGGCTTTCATGGGATCACATTTCTGGTACATTTTGCATGATACTAAGGCCCTGGCAACGAAGAATTTGTACAAGGTGACATCTATGGAGACAAGAAATGAGTCTGGCAGTAGAGGGTTTGGTACTGGACAGACATTCAAGGAAGTATGGGGTATCATTTTTGAATAAAGAAAGGTTCACTACAAAAGGTTATAAATGTTCATCTTTTTGTGTTCATTGGCGGGCGTGTTGTTATGTGAGGTGTGTTGTGATGCCTGTTGCATGTGGCTGGATGCATGGTCTATTGCAACTGAAGGATCTGTGTGGTTGTTTGGAAGTTTTAGAAGCTAAATATTCATGGAATAAGATGTTCTTAAAAGGATTGCCTTGCAGCTCATAAAAGGATTGGGGGAAGGGGCCTATGTAAGGGTTTCACAGAGAAGGAAGCACATTTCAGAGAAGGGGAGTAGAAAGTCATACTCATGACAAAGGATTTGGATGATAAGCTCCAAACTAAGAGATAACTGTGTGATGAAAACAGACTTTTTTTTAGTTTTTGGTAGTGCTTCACAGCAGTTGTTAAATGACTGATTTCTTTCTGCACAAGGTCCAGAGGAAATCAGAGATGACAGTTTATAGGAGAACCTGGATAGGGTTTCTTCATTGGAACATATGTGTCTGTCACAGATCGCTAGGCTATATGGATTTGAGGGGATGGCAACCGGTGAAGTGGAGACATTGCTATAAATTTATGGGTTTTGTGTGGACAGAAATGTGTAAGTAATCTTTCCATAGGGAAATGTCAACTTCGAGGAAGATGAAACATAAATGGAAATAGGTCTCAGTAAAGTAAAAGGGTTGACTATTATTGAAGGAATTGAAGTCAGTGAGGAGGTTTTCATTGTGTTGAGATCATAACTATATCATCTATGCGTCTGAACCGTACAAGTGACTTGAGGGGAAATCGTCCAGGAATTTTTCTTCCACAATGACCAGGAAAAGGTTGTTGTAGGAAGGGGTCACAAGTGTGACCATTGCAGTGCTAAAGTAGGTGGTATAATTTTGAGTTGTAGGAAAAGGAACTTTTGTAGAGAATGTAGAGGGCCAGAGAAATAAGAAAGGATACACTGGGGAATGTGTGTGGTAGTCACATTTCTACAAAATGTTCCAGAACACAGGTCCTCATAGTGGGTAATGCAAATGGTCATCAGGTAGGGGTTTAGAGGTGCAGACAGACACTGTAGGAAGTATGGATTATCTCTGATGTATCAATGGGCATTCAGTAGAAATTGTTCAAGACAATATCCTAATTAGTTAATTGTGATGGATCTCATGCCCCAGTGGCAATTTCTGTATGTACATACTTATGATTCATATACATTTTTACTTTAAAATACTTCAGTCTGAGGTACATTGTTCATCACCTCCTTAGGTAACTCCCCTGCCAACAAATGAAAACTTACCTATCTCTTGTGCCTGAAATCAATTGCTAATTTATTATCATGGTCTTCTTTTCCTTTCCACATGCTGCTTCTAAATATTTCTCCAATAATTTTCCAGACCGTATTGCCAGTATATGCCTTATACATTCTCATACTTCTCTTCACATGCCTTTTTTTGTGCAATGACTCCCAAACTAAATCTGTAATTATTTCAGTAACATATTGTATTCTTTGATAATTTCTACTTTTAAATGTAGCTGCCGTTCTTCGCATACCCTCCAGCTCTATTTGATACCTATAATGTAGGGCCTGACCAAAGTTCTGTAAGCCACTTCTCTTACTTCCCTGGTGCATCCTCTCATTATCCCCTCCAATAGGTGCAGTATTCCAAATCTTTTCCCTACAACCTTAACAGTATGCCCATTCCAGTTTAGCATACTGTCAACTAATGTTCCCAGGCATTTACATTTAATGCTTTCAACATGCAATAACCCCTCCTCTGAATAATTTTACCAAACCTTCATCTTTCTGTCTAACTTTTCTTGATATTTATATCCACTCCAGGCTTATCTACCCAACTACATACTATGTTCAGATCCTTCTGTACTTGCTCACAATCTGCTCTTCATGTAATCCTAATATACAGAATTCTGTAATCCACAAACAACCTAACTGTAGATTGACAACTAAATCCTTCATTGTAATAATTAACAGGAATGGTCCCAGTACTCTACTCTATTCTCACTTTATACTGTATTTGCAACTTTGGCTTTCTACTTCCTACGTCTTAAGAATTCTTCTATCCAGCAAATCACATCTTTGTTTATCCCTGTGTTCTTAAGCCTAGCTCTGTGAAATGCCTTGGAAAGTTTCAGTGCTACACTATCAATTATGTCTCCCTTTTCTATTTATCTTGGACATAACCTGCTAACTGAAATTCATATGAATAACCTCTTCTAAATTCATGCTACTGACCACTTCTGTTCCTCTCAAATTTTTCTGTTGTCGTTGGTTTTAAATCTTTCCAACTTGCCTGCCTCTGAAGTTAAAGTAATGTGTCGATGGTTCTCAGTCCTATTTGTTCTCCCTCCCTTTTGAATTGTTAGTACTTTAAAACATTTTCAGTCCTCTAGAGTTCACCAAATCTCCAAACTCTACCTAAAAAATAGTTCTAGGTATGGTACAATGTCATTGCCAACTACTTTTAACATTTCTGTTATAATATTATCTGTACCTTGCTCTATCTCTGTGTGACAATCCGTAACAGTCTCACCAAACCATTCACTCAGTATCTCAGCCTTTTTCATATCCTTTGTAACTTCTTCTCCATCCTTATCTACAATTGTCTGAATACTTCCCTTTCCCCTCCCCCCTTTTTTTAACAAAGCTGTTAAAATGTCTTCTTGCATCACTTATTGTTCCTTGCAAAGCAGTGATATTTTTCATGAATATATCCTTAGCTATTCTCTTTCCTGCTATTATTGCCTGTTTAGATGTTTTAGCTCTTATTTCTGTAGATGTAAAAAGGAGAAAGTGGGAGTTGCCATTTTTGTTAAAAATAATATTCAATTCAACAGTGTAGTTGAAAGTAAGTATTGTATATAACAACAGTTTGAATGGTGTGTTAAAAACTGGAATATGGTAAGGAAGAGCTCATAGTAATAGCAATTTACAGGGCCCCTCAGGAAATTTTAGACTGTTTTTATCTCAGTTAGTGTCTTTGCTACTATGTTTCACAAATAACAAACAAATAGTTTTATATGGAGATTTCAGTTTTGACTTTCTCAGTCACAATAATCAGAGCCTAGATATGGAAGCCTTGATGTTGTCTTTTAACTTGACGGCACTTGTAAATTTCCCTACAAGAATACAAAATAATAGCAGGACTGCAACTGATAATTTTTTTTATGGATATTTCTCAGTACAGTAATTATGACATGCTTCCAGTAATAAATGGTATCTCAGATCATGATGCCCAGCTGTTATGTATCAAGTCCAGAAACACTGTTACCAGATAAAGAAAAGCTGGGTATATAAATGAAATATTAATGAAAACAATATAAAACATTTCATAGATGCCTCACAGAGCACAGAGATTGAAGTTGTAGAAAGAAATTTGTCTGCTGCCCTTGAAGGCCTATCAAGCTATTATAGAGAAAATCACTTAAGACCCAACCCTTCAAAAACTGAAGTGTGCCTTTCACCTAATAAAAAGGAAAGCCCAGTGTAAGTTGAAAGTAATGTGGTCAAGTATTGAATTGCAGACATGTAACATACCAAAATATCTGGGAGTGACACTTGACAGAACTCTCACATATATGAAGCACTGCATTAATTGCAAAATGAAAATATTTACAATAAACAACTTACTGCGCAAACTAGTTGGGTCACAGTGGGGGAGTCAACCACAAACTACACGTATATCAGCAATGGCCCTTTGTTACTCTGTTGCAGAATATGCATGCCCAGTTTGGTACTCATCATCTCACACCAAACAGGTGGATATAGCCCTAAATAATACTTATAGACTAGTGACAGGTTTGCCTAAAGCCTACCCCTCTCAACAGACGTTACCAGCTCTCAGGGAACTGCATCACCCAGTATCTGGAGAGAAGTGGTTGCGAATAAGGAGGACAAAAGTAGAATGGGAAAGCACCCATCCACTGCATGGCCATACACTACCAGCCCAGAGATTCAAATACAAGAAAAGCTTCCTGAGAACATCATGGGAATTAATTGGATCACCTGAAAAGGCAAGACTACAGTTGTGGAAAATGAAAGTCGCTAACATCTCAGGACCACTAACAGTTGCAGAGCGCTTGCCACCTGGTCACGCAGAGGACTGGAACTGGCGGTCCTTAAATCGATTGCAAACAGGAGTGGGCAGGTCCAAGGAAAACCTAGTGAAAGGGGATTATACTGATGCTACCAATATTAAGTTTGCTTTTGGTGAGTACTAAACAATGAACCATATGCTCAAGTGTCCTATGTGCCCACCTTCCTGCAACAAAGACGATTTGTTTCAAGCAACATCCTATGCACTTGGGGTTGCGAAGTACTGGGCAAAATGTGTTTAAAGATGTTAATTTGTACAATGTTTTAACTGTGTATTTTGATGTTAATGATTTGAGAATAATAATTTCATAGATTCCTTAAATAATGAACACAGGTCAGAAGTGTACACTGCACAGGGTGTTAATTAAAAATTTGATTCCTTTCTTAGCCCTTTGACTACTGTAGACGCGTTAACACACGGGTATTCTACTGCGCCCAGGTGCTCTAGACATATTAACACGCGACCTTGCTCCTTCCCTCAGGTGCTCTGGACGTGTATACACGCGCCGCCTAGCCGCCCTGTCTGTGCTCTGCACGCGTTAAGACGTCCGGGCCGCTCGGGTCCCTGTGTGCTATGGACGCGTTAACGCGCAAGCCACTTAGCGACTAGGTCAGGTAGCGTTATTTCCACCCCAGCTGGTTAATTGCTTTCCAACGTACGGTCCATTAGTGTCTGCAGTTGCGATCTTATTTGAGTTGCTATTTTCATCATAGTTTTACCTGAGAAAATGGATCGCCGTCGTGTTTGTACAAAGGAAGAAATCATTGAGATTCTTACTGGAAATGACAGTGAGAATGATCTCTTTGATATGGATGATAGTGAAGACCCTTCAATAGTATCTCGAAGTACATCTGCTAGTGGAATACGACCGTCTGTCTCCACAAGAGGTAAACATTTTCAGTATCTGAAGCTTCATATAGCGAGAGCTAAATGTGCAGAAAAAGAGGACACTTTAGTGACAGCTTTGACTGAAAGAAAAGAGATTCTCGTCCTATTTTTTGCATACGATAGACGATTCAGTTGCAGGATACAAATGTGGGTTAGGTCAAAATTCCCCCATTCTGTCATTTTTCGGATTATTTTTAACAGAAAATCTTATGAAATCTATTGCTGAAGGAACCTATAGATTTTATTTATATACCAAGACAAATAAGCCAGAAGCAGTTCACTCTAGATTTTCATGGTGAAAGGATTTACTTGGAGACATTTTCGAAATATTATTCACATTAAAAATTCAAAGAAGAGCACGCCAACGTGTAGATGCGCTGGATGTTCAAAACAGAAATTGTGCCCATAAACCAGGTACAAACACACAACATGCAATGCACAGTAATACTGTGTGTTGCGCCATGTTTGGAGGCCTGTTACAGGAAAAACATTTATTCACCATGGGTAACTACACTGTAACAATTACATTACATTTATACGCCTCTAAAACTAAGTGAAATAGAAAAAATGGAAAAACAAATATTTTTAACTTCTCCAGTGATGGTCTAAAGCCCAGAACCAAAAGAAGGATGCAAAAAATATGCAGAGTTTGTGAAAGGTATTCGAACACTTAACTTCAAAATTTTCTCCTGATGAATTACTACGCTAACAAACAAAAATACCAAACACATTTCAGTTTCTGTAATATCTATTTAGAATATGAAGTACTTGTATGTTTGTCTACGCGGACATTCACTTTTAGAGGAGCTTTAAATTGAAAAACCTTAGATATCAGAGTAACTGCATCAATTTTGTATCTGGGGTTTAAAAACGCAAAGCGAAAACGGAAGGCCGTCACACACAACGCCTCAAAAATACTCAGCACAGAGCAGTCCGGGCTGCATGCCGTACTCAGCAGGGCAGGTATCGGCCGATCGCGGCCTCTCAGCGCAGGTATCCAGCTTAGAGGATAACAAAGGAGCACGCAGCGAGGACTCTACCGGGCAATACCTAGCAGTTAAAGGATTAATATATTTTTAACACTTTTTGAAGGAAGTTTCAAAAATGCGGAAAGTTGTCAACAATCCATACAATAAACTGGGTAAAGGATGGATAACAAAGGCTATTAGAGTACCTAGTCAAACAAAAAGGGACCTATACTTAATAGTAAGAGAATGTGATAACTATACACTGAAAGCTCATTATTAACTTTATTCTAAAATACTAAGAAATGTAATAAGAAAGGCCAAGAACAGGTATATATAAGAGAAAATAGAGAATTCAGGCAATAAAATGAAAACTACATGGAATATAATAAAAACTGAAAAGGAAAATCTGTAAACCACTCTAAAGACATAAAAATAGAACAAAATGGATCTGTGCATAGTCGAGTAGGGGAAGTTTGTGAAATATTTAACAACCATTTTACTTCAGTTGTAGACAAATTAGGCATTGAAAAGTAATCCCCACATAGTACCCTAAGACTTCTTCAGACTGCTTTCCCAAACAGATTTGTGGAGATGGAATTGCCACCAGTAACAGTCTCAGAAATAAATAAACTAATTGAAACAGTAAAACCTAAAAATTCTTCCAGCTATGACAATATTTTAATTAAATTACTGAAAAGTTGTTCAGATTGTATCAATCATGTACTTACCCACATTTGTAATAAATCCTTAATGCAAGGTGTGTTTCCAAATAGATTAAAATATGCAGTTGTAAAACTGTTATTTATAAAAGGAGAAGCAACTTGTGCGGATAACTGTAGTCCCATTTAATTACTTTCAGGATTCTCAAAGAGTTTTGAAAAAGTCATGTACCATAGAGTAATAATACATGTTACGCTATGTAATATCCTCACTAATTCACAATTTGGGTTTTGAAAATGATCATCCATAGAAATGGCTATATATTCATTTTTAATAACACATTTGAGGAACTGAATAATAAAACGAGCCCTGTAGGAATATTTTGTGATCTTGAAAAAGCATTTGACTGTGTAAATCATGAATTACTTTTGATAAAAATGGAATACTATGGTATTTTTGGAACCACAGGTAAATGGTTTAAATCATACATGGAAAGTCGAATGCAAAAAGTTTCCATTTTTGATTCTAAAATAAGTAAAGATGCTTCATCAGACTGGGAGAAAATATAACATGGGATTCCACAAGGCTCTGTTCTAGGACCCCTCCTCTTTTTGTTATACATCAATGACCTTCCTGGAAACTTATCTGACAAAGTTAAGACTGTTCTGTTTGCAGAAGACACTAACCTCACTGTGAGAAAAACACCAAACAGTGATCTAGAATTTAATGTAAATTAAGTACTTTGTGAAGTAGCAAATTGGTTTAAGGCAAATTTATTAAAATTAAATTTTGGATAAACACATTATATTAGTTTTAAAAAAAATATGCACAGCCAGATTTACAATATAAAAATAACACCATCTGAGAAACAAAGAGTATAAAATTCCTTAGTATTAAAATAGATGAGAAACTCTGTTGGAATGAACATATCACTTCACTGCTGAAGGAGTTAGGTAGTGCCACCTTTGCAATACAAACACTTTCTCTAACAGCAGCTCTAGAATTAACAAAACAGGTGTACTCCTCATATTTTCATTCAGTGATGTCATATGGCTTAATTTTTTGGGGAAACTCTTCACAAAGTAAAAAAGTTTTCATAGCACAGAAAAGAGCTATTAGGGTGTTGTGTAGGGTACAACCAAGAACTTGTTGCAGACAACTATGTAAAAAAACTCAATATTCTTTCAGTGACTTCTCAGTATATATATTCTCTCATAAGCTTTGTCAGAGAACATTTTAACTTGTTTACATCTTATTCACAGGTACACAATTTCCATACAAGAAACAGAAATAACTTGCACAAAACGCAAACATCTCTGTCAATAGTACAAAGAGAAGTTAATTATTCTGGGATACATCTGTTTAATAAACTTCCCAACAGTATAAAACAGCTTACAGATAATAATGGTATATTTAAAGAAAAACTGGGAGATCATCTTATTGGCAACTCTCACTCCATTCCAGTATATGAAAAAATAATTTATTGTATTCAATATGAGCTTTTGCAAAACTCAGCTGTAAAAATTAATGTTTATTTTTATTCTCTTTATTTGTCTTTGTAACATATAATTGTTTTCACTATGATTATGACTCGTATGTATGTGTATTAACCATGACATGTTTCACATCCCTGAGGTCCTTCCTCAGCAGGGATCCATGAAACAAGATCGATAAATAAAAATAAAAAATAAATATATATTCTTTAATGGCCTGCTGCTGTTTAATATATTACGCAGTCCCATCAAATTAGTGTGACTGCCTGTAAATAGTCAGAATAACCACCTTTTACAGCACAGACTGCTGCAAATTGGCAGGAAGAGCTTCAGTGAGGTTCTTGGAGGAAATCTGAGGAATTTGGAGCCATACTGATTCCAGTTCTATTGTATGTTGAATGGCTGCGGATCAATGGCACAACCAACCTGATCTAGGTGACCCAACAGATTCTAAATTGAGTTTAAATATGGGGAGTTCAGGGGCCATGAGAGTTTGGTAAACTCATCTTGCTGGTCTTCGACTCACTCATGTACACTGCAAATTGTATGACACATGGCAATTGTTACTGGAAGATTCCATCATGATGCGGAAAAACAATTTGCACGTAGGGGTGGATGCGGTCCACAAGGACAGATACATTCGTTTATCCATGGTGTTGTCTACAGTGATGCGCTCATCCACCCTATAATGCTGCCTTCTCCAGCTTGTACCCTTCCGGTAGTTATTCAGGGAGTTTATTTTCTCATGTTTCATGCTGCATATGCCTATGTTCATCTGTATGATGGAGTGTAAAATGTAATTCATTGGAAAAGCAAACTGGTGCCACTCAGTGGACATCCAGCTTCATAGGTTTCATAGAATAGCATGCATTACTCAAGGTAGACAAAATCCTCTTTTGCTGTTTTCCCTTCCACAATATAGAACTGAAACACATCAAAAATCTTGATTTTAGCCATTTTTCAGTGACAATTGATACACTATAAAACAAAGAACATTCATCAGCAATAACCCTTGACCAAAGATTATAGACATAGAAAGCACAGATTATGGCAACATACAAAGTTGGCACTGCCACCTTCTATCAGTATGCAAACCAAGTAAGCTACTTATCAAACCACCCTTGTATTTAATCCACCTTATTATGACCACTTTATTTACACCTGTGGACTCTGCACAAGAAATCAGCTTCTCCCAATAGTCCCATCTTGTTAATTAATCTTCCCAATTTGGCAAGCAGCTATGATTCATAACTTTCTCTGTTTCACTCCCTTCCCTCCCCAAAATAGAAAACTTTCCCACCAGCAATTCATCTATGAGTACCTATGAGTAGTAATAGACATCACTAACCTGTATAAATATCCCTCCAGAAGTTCCTCCTCTTCACTACACTGTGTAACCCTCATGTAAAACTTCACTAGCCTAAACTCCTTTCTTTCTTTATGGCTTTATGCCTTTACTACATCAAGGTCAATTGAGGCAGGATTGGACTGGCAATAAGGAATGGGAAGGAATTTGGCAATGACCTTTTGAAGGAAGCACCCTGGCATTCACCTGGAGTGATTTGGGGAAACCATGGAAAACCCAAATCTGGATGCCTGGACGGGGATTCGAACCAGCGTCCTCCCGAATGTGAGGCCAAAGCATTAACCACACACCCACCACCCTCGGACTCCTTCCTTTAACTGATGCTCAGTCCCTATAACTATCTATGGTTGTTGTATCTCCACTTAACTGTGGCCCACTACTTCATTCACATAGATTGTTAATGTACAGACCTCTCTCTTAAAACAATGTCATTGAGAGCTACATGATTCAGGGTCCCTGTGACTTACTGAATGTTATTGTTTTTTACATTCCATCACATTTCATTCCACTAAAATCCGATCGGTAGTTTCTGTGTGAATCTTGTTCATGCAAAAATTATATTAAACTCAGCTTTATAATGTAATATCAAAATTAAACATTCAATATTTTACCCACAGGGCCATAATCTGTCCATTAATCAAAACCTCATTAAAATCTGACCAGTAGTTTTTGTGAAAATCACATTCAATGAAAAATTGATATTAACTGATTAAATTTCTCAATTTTTTGACATCACAGCAAAATGTAACATACCTTATTTTATGTGTGGGACCACAGGCTAAACATTAAATGAAACCTCATCAAAATCTGACTAGTAGTTGGACAGATGGACATCTGCTGGCATCTCCTCATGGTGTGACACTATGTGCATATTGCCACAACACCTGGCAGTCCCGTGTATGACGTAGTAATGAACCCAAATTTCGAACGTCTTTATGCCAATCGTTATAGAGCAACCAAACTGTTTAGCTACCGTACAGAGGCTATTTTAGAAGAATATGGGTTCGAGCTGCAATCTTTTTATTACCAGGGTTGGAGTTAAATCTCCTACCTGGCTTTTAAAGAGGCCCAGAACAATTTTAGAACTGTCATGGTACAACAAGCTGTTTACCGCTGACAGTGTTTTTATTAGAGTTTTTACCAATGTTTTGAACCTGCATCACAATTTTACCCCAGTATATATGGATGGGTCTAAGCAGACTAACAGAGTTGGCTGCTTTGTAGTGTTCCCTCAAGCGATTTACAAATACAAGCTGGATAACAGGTGCAGCATTTACACTGCTGAGTGTTACACCCTGTTGAAGTCACTCGAGCATATGAAAGTAAGTCGCGATATGAAGTACATCATATGCTGTGATTCCCTGAGCTGTTCAGGCATTAGTAAACATGAACCTAGCACACCGATTGGTCCAGGATGTACAGGATGCCCATCTTTCCCTCCAATCCTGTGGAAAGGTTTTATTCTGCTGGGTACCTGGGCCTGAGGGAATCGGAAGCAATGAGGCAGCTGATGAAGCTTCCAAGTTAGCCTGTGACAAGGTCAGAATCTGGTCCTGAAGTCAGACCTTACCTCGGCAGTAAAAAGAATCATCGCTGATGTGTGACAGAGGCAGTGGCTGGAAGTTGAGCATAATAAGCTCCAGCTGGTCAAACTGACCGTTCAGCCGTGGAGCAGCTCCTTCCAGTGGGCAAGAAAGGATGAGGTTCTCCTTACTCGCCTCCACATAGGGCACTGTCCTCTGACACACAGCTTTCTTCTCCGCCGGTAGGATCCACCGGAATGTGATGCATGTAGCGTACCTTTGACGGTGTACCTCATTTTTACTGACTGTGTGTTATTTTAAGATTTAAAGGCAGAGGTTGTCTTAGCCAATGATTGGTCCCTTATTTTAGACAATGATAGTGCAAATGAGGTGAAGGTTTTAAAATTTTGTATATTAGCCGGTCTTGTCAAAAAAATTTTGGGCAAATCAGCATATGTTTTAAGATGGATTGGAGACCCCCATCCTTGTATCTTGTTATTGATTTAATCTTTAGCCTTGTGCTTTTTAACCTGGAAGGCCTTTTTACAGCCTACCAGACACTGCAATTTTTTGTGATTATTAATCGCCCATTTACAGCAAAAGTGGAAACGTCTGATTATCATAATGATTTTAGCATTTTTGTTTTCCCAAAAACAACAACACCACCACAACCACTAATAAAAGATTAATTTCTTGTTTTTTTATACTCTCACTATCACCAATCTCCTTTCTAATACCAATCCAATTTTGTACCCTCTGATCATCTTTATTTTATAAATCTCTATTATTCTTTTCCAACAATTCAATATCTTGTTTGCACTGGTATGACTGTGAATGAAATGTGTGTTTTGCAGTGACTTCTTGTAATGCTGATGCCTGTATCAAAATTCTAACATATAAAATGAATTCCTTTGTCATGTATTTCTGGAGTATTCTGAAACAAAACTCTCATTTAAATTCACTTCTCTAATTACTTGGTCCATCAAGGCTGAAATTTGCTCTGTAGATGGATCCATAGGGTATCTTAAGTTTGTCAGACTTCGTGTCTTAAGGGGAAGTTAGGGAATAGAGTGCATAGCTTTTCTGTGATGAGGTGGCAAATTGAGTTTGAAGAAATGATTTTTGGGTTGAAGAAAGTACAAGTTTCCTGTAAAATGTAAATATGGGATGAATGTTGAATGGCCAGTAGCTGGTAATGTCCTACAGCTGTCTCAGGGATTTGGCTCCGTAGTCACTGTGATGTCTGCTCTCTAAGCCAAAAGCATTTTGTAAGAAAAATACTTTTTATCAGCTTGAACATTTTTTTCTTTCTTTCTTTTCCTTAGTAAAGTTGAATACAACTAAATTCAGTTCTGCCCCCTTGGAAGAAAAACAAGTTTTACAAATTTTCATTTTTTGTCGTGTGGCAGTTAAGTACTTTTGTGTTCACACATAAACTTTTCTGAATTAATAATTTCTCCATGTAATTTAGACTGATGAATTCAGGAAAAAAACAACCAAAATAAGCATTCTTGAAGCAAGCAAAGCTACTTTATTACTGCACCTTATAACATTAATGAAAAACACAAATTTCAACCTCCGATAGCTCATTGATGAGGGACGAAGCACATCCTAGAATCAAAATACTGTAACAACAGCCATATTGTCATTTTTTAAAGTAGTGAATTATTATTTTAACAAATAATTACAAAGAATGACCCAGAGCAAAAATAACTTTAAAAAAATATCACTTTTTCCAGATTTGTAGCCTTAATTTTGCATTTCAATGATTAAATTTAGCCCTTGCTTGTCTGTTTTAGACAATTAGTCAGATTGTTCAAATTTATTGAATTAATGTAGTAAAAATGTATGTGTTTAACATTTAATATATCATTTTGAACTTTTTTAGAATAATATGAATTGTCAACAGGTCCAATAAAAAACTTCAAATTTTCAAGACTTTAACAAGGTTCCATAATATTGACAACAACTTGAATAGCACTAGTTTTCAATGTAGAAATTGGAACATACTTTTTACAACAAAATCCTCTCAGGTGTCCTGCCGGTTTGTGTTGTAGAAACATGGCGTTTCGACAGCTGGCTCTGCTGTCTTCATCAGGTATCTTGTAGCTGTCGCAAGCTGAGGCAGTAACAGTCAGCTTGCGGCAGCTACAAGATACCTGATGAAGTCAGCAGAGCCAGCTGTCGAAACGCTGTGTTTCTACAACACCAACCGGCAGGACATCTGAGAGGATTTTGTTGCATCAATATGCTGGGAAAGTCTCCACTCACACATACTTTTTACACTTTGTTAAAATAGTAAACCAATATTTTTAGCCATATCTGTGTGTCACCTGAGGCAATATATCATTTGTGTCCACATGAGTGCTAGTAATATCCATTTCTCTCCATGAACCAAGATACAGTCTTCCCGGTGGGCAACCCTTTTGCAGTGAATCACTGGTCACAGTAATCATTAAATTTTTGGCAGATGATGTATAAAATTTCAGAACTACTAGGAACATTAGCACCAACATTACCATTGCAACCATATACACTAAAGAATTTATCAATAGTATCTCTGAGATTTGTAAACAGTTTCATTTTCTCATCCTTTTTACTACCAGTCTTTACAATAATGACATGATTTTCAGAACACACGTCGTAAATTGCTCACGTGACAAAATAAATCTTAGATAGACATCAGATAATCTCTTAGGCCGCTCATCCGTACAAGTGCTGGGGCGCTCTGTACAAATCTGCCTAAATGTCATATAACCTATTCCTATTATGTGTGCAAAGAGGAGTGTACAGTGTAGGAAATCTAATTGTTTTTCTTAAATTTTGGTGTTTCAGTAGGACATTTACTTGAGCCACAACAATAAAGAGGACTATAAATGTGAATTACCACACAATATTAAACAAGTTCGTGGAATTGCCAAAGCTACAGAAAATGGCGTCATATTTGTTGATGGTTCTACTTGTGAAGCAAAAACTTTTATTTTCTGTACAGGTATGTAACTTTCTTTTGATAATCATTTTATGTCCTTTATAATATGCACTATTGGTGCATCAGTTTTACCACACAACATTATTATTATTATTTTAATATTGTGATTATCAAATGTAACCAGTGTTTTCATTTAGAATCATCAGTGAACTATTTGTAATAATTGACTGCATTTGGAAGTTGTAAAATATTAGAGAATACAGCAAGAAAAATTTGACACCCCTGTACCAGGAAAGAAACATGAAAGTGCATTTCATATACCGGTATTGAGCTTTGTATTCTGTTCACTTAGAGTAGGAAGAATTCATTCCAAAATCGTTTAATTTTTCATCAGAATAAAAGAAATGCATGGTGAAATACAAGAGTATTACATCAGTGGCATGGCGTATAGATAGCCAAAGAATTAAATGACAGCATTAACAAATGTGCCTAATTAGGAACTTTAAGTTATGAAATAATAGTAGGTATGAAGTCTTTGATTTATATCTGTCCTTTTGATTCCAATATTTATATTCTATAATCTTATTATCATTTATAAAGACCAATAATTACTCAGTGAGCCATATTATAGTTACTTAATTACGAATGGGTTTATATTATAACTGATTTGAGATTACCTCAAACATATTTATTCAATAAGCACTGCAGATGTTCTTATGTCAAATATCTGAGTACCACACTACTCAGACTGTTCCTTGATTTCACACTAGAGCAAAGTTGGCCATATTGATGACATTAATAACTGCACACATTCGTAAAAGAGACTAGCTATGATTTGAACTAGTTGGTGTGAGAGAGAAAGAATTGATACAGCTTACATTATTCTGCTTGTTAACAGCCTTCTATCTCCACTTCAATAAAGGGTGTCAAGCCCTGCAATCCACGCCATGTAGAACTTCAAACTGCACATTGAACTCTGACTATTGACGGACTAAATCACTGTGACTGACTGACTCAGGGCTGCTCTCGGGGAAATTTTTTTTTGCGCTTTCCAGTAATGGTATCCATAAGTTAACTGCCCATTAGCCTGATGGTGTGTTGTTCTAATGACTTGTGGGGCAAATTCAAGGCTTTCCAGGAATCATTTATGATTTCCTTCCTCCCAATTTTATCTCCAATGGCTGTTGCGTCTGTATACCAAGTCTGGAATCATTCAATGGCTAACATTCCCATATTGATATGGCTGCTATCCTCAGCCCTTCTAAAACTGAATGTAATACTATTGCTTTTCCCTTTATTCAAGTTATATTATCTTTGTCTCAATTTCACCTTTGTAATATCTATATTTATTTTATATCTAAAAGTTCCTTAGTAAGTGAACTTGTTAATACATCCATTTAATTCTTCAGCATCCATACACCATGCCACCAATGTAAGACTGTTATATTTCATTACAATGGGCTCTTTTTTCTGTGTAATGTTATTACTCACAGCTGATTTGTGTAGATTGAAAAAAAATCATATCACAAAAACTTGTGTTTATTTCATTTTAGTCATTAATATCTATGATTTCTTAATTTTTTTTCAACATGCATCTGTGAGTAAATAAATAAAAAATCTTTCATATTTATTTGAAATATCAGATAAGCTATTTGAACATAACTGTCTGTTTACCATTTGATTATCTAGATTGTTTAGTATGATTAAATCAAATTCATCTTTAATCTCTTAATACACTGTTAAGTTACCTTATTGTAGTAATAATAGTACAGCTGTACTAGCCAGTGTGACTTTGAACAAGGATAGATAAAGTTAACTTGTAGTTTATCAAAGCTGAAGGCACAAGAGCTATATTAACAAAGAAAACAAGTCTGCTGCTTTGAAGTTTTGTTATGAATGGGGTTTGCTGTCTTTTGTCTTGCTAAAATTTCTGAGTACAAGTATATTTAGGGTTTAAGTGGTTTTAAAAAACATAACTGAAATGATGATGTAAATTGTTGATGATATTGTAATGGATATTAATTTTACAAAGAACTCTATTTATATGTGTCTCTGAAGAAACAGCATATTATATATCTACATAAAATGATAGAGTGAGGTGGTTTTGTAGGCAGATGAATAAATTGTATAAAGGAATAAACTGTTTTTCCTCCATTAGCATTTCCCCATAACGCTGGTTATTAGCAGTTTACCCCTTTAAACACATTTTGTTGTTTGTAGAGAGACATCATCCCATCACAGGAGTTTAAACTGGGACAGTGCAGTTTCTATTCTCTGAGAACATAGTTATTCTCAGAGATTCCCCCCCCCCCCCTACATGTGGTGTTAATGTTGTAAGTATCATATCAAGGGTATTAGTTCCACATGTCAGAGTAGAGTACAGTGCTATCTATTATAATACTTAGTAGATGTCTTAATGTTATGCAGGCAGACAAATGCCCACAGTAACCCATATAAAAGTGGTTTAGTCGATCCTCATACATATATACATTGGTTACATATACATATATATTTAGCTCAGTATTCGCTGTCTTAATTGGTTTTATTTTACTGTTGTTGCTTTAATAATAAATCACAGCTCAGTCTGTTAAGAAACACCTGTAGCAACTGTCTCACTTTTACATTCCCTGTATCTGGATTTGTCTGTACTGTGTGTATTCAAAGGTGGGACTGGAAATGGAATTTTTAATATCACTTACAATGTTGTCATTTGGGAGGGGTTTGCCACCGAGGATGTGTGCTAAACAACCCTTTTTCCAACCTGTTACCTTGTTTCCATTCTCCTCTGCTGCATCAGGAACTACCAGTTGCCAGAGATGATATTGCTGCAATATCATGAGTTTTATACAAAATCCATAAAATTTGTATCAAAGAGACTTTTGTTTCCTTATACTTTTCTTAAAAAATATAATTTATTTACTTCCAGAGTTGGGATATATTTTTTATTGTATTTAACCCAACTATCTTTCCTTTGTTTGTCTAAATCTGAAATAACCTCACTGCTTCCCACCTTCTGAATTGCCGCAACTAGCTTCAGTTTATGCTGGATTCACACACAGAGTACAGAACATTTGTAAGTACATGAAGGTGTAATACCAAAAATTTCCATTTTCTGTGTTTTCCCTTGTCATTTTGCGTGTAGCTATCATCCTGATGTTGTCTTTGGTAAGCAATGGTTTCTTCCTGTGTTCTTGGTTTTAAAAAAAATCTGATACAATATCAGCAACAATGAATGCTGTGAGGCAATATTAATATGGAAAGTAAATATAATTTTAGAGCTATAATTTTCCAGAATTACACAATATTTTGGGCTATGCCCATTCACATAGAAATAGGAAATGAGGCATATGGTTAAGTTCACATGAGCACTCACAGTCAACCCAGTCACATAAATAGTCATTTTTTTACCATTAAATTCAATGACGAGGTCAATGCAGCCCTCCTTCCTTCAACTTTGGTACGTGATTGGTCTTCTTTATCTTTCCTTTCCATATTAAGAACACCTAACACAGTTTCAGAAAGTTGTTTAAATCATGTCCTTTCAAAAAGGCCATTAGTTTTACTTACTATTTCAACAGCAGCAAGTCTCTTGGTGAGTAGCTGAGATGGAGTACCCAAAAATATTTTATAGACAGGTGTTTTTTACTTAGCTACATTAGAGATAATCTGAGTGTGTTGAAATTGGAGATTAGTGTTTCCCTGATTTACTCTTAGTATCAAACAATGAAGTAAAAATATTAAAATGCTGTTGTGTTCAAATTTGACAGAAAACTGTTAAGCTCCATTCACATTTGCTAACTTATCAGCGATGCCCTGTTGCATTGTTTCTGATGTTAATGATCTGTAGTAATGCCAAAATTTTCATCAGTCGCAGCATGACTGTTTTTATACCCATAGTTTAGAATGGTTATAATTCCTCATTTTTGAATGACATTAGTGTCACAAATTAGGACTTAGAGCAGAATACACGCACTATATGACTCATAGTGCAACCACTGCATTAGCTTCAGAGAATGCTCTGGTAGGATATTTATATTTTTTGATTGTCGTTAAAAGTTATGGTTCCAAGTTGATACGTCTTTTGTGACTCAAGAAGTTCTTTCCTCTCCTGCTAATACTAGGTTAGCTTATTAAATTATTGTAGAAACAGTTTTCTTTGGGATTATTATTTTTCAGGGTACTGCTATTCCTTCCCATTCCTGTCGGATAACTGTTGGGTTGAACAACCTGATCATAGCAGAGTGAATCCTTTGTATAAACATATGATGCATGTTGACTTCCATACACTTTTCTTCATAGGAATTCCATCACAGATTGTGCCCTTCCCCCTGTTTCACTATCAGGTATGAAAACTAGTTTTGTAATAAACATTCTGTAATTTAAATTTTAATTGTAAAAACTTGAACACCAATCTATTCACAGGTTTAAACAATGTTTCTGGCAGCACAGAACTGATATTTTCAGCATTATGCCTCAATTGGCAAACATTTTTTTAAAAAAAACTTGAACAGTTTTCTTCGTCTAATAAGGGGAAAAAGTGTAATGATTTATTTTAGGAACATCATTATTGAAACCTTTTTAAGGAAAATTTTAAGAAAGAACTGAATATAAAGAACATGGTAAACAAAACATGTTAGATTTAAAATCTGATTAAAACACTGCTGACTCAAAAAAGTAGAGAATTTAGGAAAGGTGGTGGTAAAATGGTAGATCAAGGTAAAAATGGATACATTTATGAAACTAAAAAGAAGCTTTTGGTAATATTAGATAGGGCTAAGACATTAAGTTATTAAACGTCATGTCTAAAAAATTGAGATGGTAGAATAATTTATGATCTATATGAGAATCAGTTGGTTATATTAAAAGCAAAAAAAAAACTTGAGAGAGAAGTAACATTTAAAAATAGTACGAGGAAGCAACCTAAGTAGGAAAATTATTTGAATATAGAATAATGGTTCAAAGCAAAACATTTGGTATACTATGATTTGCTGATAGTACCTGTAAGTCAGTGCTTATTGGAAATTTACAGAAAAGCTTGAACAAAATATTGTTAGAGAGGTTTGAACTAAATATAAAACAGAGCAAGACAAAAGTCACGATGTGAATCAGAAATAACAATAAAAGTAGACTAGACATACAAAATAGAAATGAACATAGGAGAAGTAAGAGGATTCTGTTACTTGATTCATAAAATTACAAGTAATGACCAAAAATGATGGCAAAAGCAAAGTAGCCCTGGTGGAAAGAGCCTTCTACAAAAGGAATCATTTAGTTTCAAACATTATCTTAGGACTCTGAAGAAATTTCCGAAATGGTATGTATGGAAACCAGAATCTTGTGGAAGTGAAACTTGTACCTTATGAATACCTGAAAGAAGCAAAATCAAAAAGTTTCAAATGTGGTGCCATAAATGATGTTAAAAATTGAGTGACCAGATAATTTGGGGAATGAATATGTTTTCAAAATGATGGATTAGGAAATATTTTTGTGGGAGACTCCCAGACACAGTGTGGTGTATCATGTTTAAAGAGATTAATTTGTTAGCAGAAGGAACAGAACTGTAAAGAATGACTAAAGGTTTGAAACATGTTACACTTAATTGAGAACATATGATGCAAAGAAAATGTTGAGATGAAGTGATTAGCTCTGTACAGGAAGAGTTTGAGGATTTCATCAAATTTTTTGAGAGACATAAATTGGAGTGTGGAAGGTGTGTAATAGTTTTCTGGTGGATATATGAATTCAGAATATCCGTAATGAAATTGACATCACAAAATTATGTTTATTAAATAGTTTTTCCTTCAACAGAAGAAAAGATGTTTTTGTATTAACTGCATCCAGATTTAAGGCTTGTCTTAAACTATTACAGACAAAGATATTGTGATTTGAAAATAATTGGTTTACAGATTCAACATTTTTCAACACAAAAAATTTAAATTGTTTTCCTGCATAATTTTAAATTCATCCATTTTAATTATTTTAAGTTTTTCTTCTTTTAATTGGAAATTCAAATGAAGTTGAATGTTTTAGACTTTGGATAATATCAATTTTTTGCATAGTTAGTGAAAGTATAAGAAATTAGTTTTCAGTCGTAGAAATGATTGAGATGAATTTTTTGTGGTTCTGTGAAGGGATTTGGTAATTACTTTGAACCAATACATCTTCATTACATACTTACTATTTTGAACAAGGCTATATATTTTATAGACAATAAAATCTCAGCAAATAAACTTTGGTTGTACACGTTGGTTCCACAGGAAGCCAAAATCACCACTTCAATAGCAGCAAAACTGAGGGATTGTATGATAACAAAAATTATGTTTTTTAACCAGTACCTACATCAGGACGTTTGCTTTTTTACATTCCTAGGGTTACATAGGGAGAGGTAGCAATTGTAGATGATCAATAGAAGTGGTGAATAAATAAACAAAATCTTTACATACCATGATGATGATATCACCTAAGCTCCAAGATACTGGCACCCTGATAACTCAGGCCTGACATTCAGGAGGACACAGATTCAAAACCCCATCTGGTCATCCAGATTTCATCTTTCAGCAGTTTTCAGAAATTACTCCAGTCAAATGCCAGATGGTTCCTTCTAAAGGCCATGGCTTATTACCTTCTTGTTCCTTGTACCAACTTTCCTCCTGCCTCTACTGACCTCGATGTTAATGAAGCATAAAGCCCTAGGAAACAAAGATTACCTAACTAACATAGCAAGTATTAAAGTTATTATGGGTTGTTGTGTGGGCTGTTATTAAATGAAATATCTGCTTATGTACATTCATCCTCATTTATAATTTTGTGGTTCTGCAGACAGTGTACAAGGCAGAGCAATATGTGCCAGACAGTTGGTATGCAACCAAAAAAAATCAGATGTAACGTGGCAAGTGACTGGGTATTTCTCCATCAAGGGGATTGATTTGAGTGTGGCTGCAGGATATGTTATGGGATTTTAGAGTTGCCTGTTCCCTGGGATACAGGTCAATATAGGTTCTTGGATAGAGATCTGCACAGTAAGTTGTGTACAGTAAAGATGTAATAGATACTCTCTGAGTCTACCAGAATTGCTCCCTGCAACTTGCTGTTCCTTTCTTTGAAAAACGAAGCAGCTGGTCGAATCAGATTCTTTTCTGGCGAAAACATTTTTAATTTTGATTCTAAGGCCAACCAGATGAATGATCACTGTCTCACCCATGGCACCAAAGAAGTTCCAATTGTCAGGGGAAAATTTACAGTCAATGTTTGATTGGTAGATGTGTCTAGTAAGGGTGACCACATGCACCCAAATGTTTTTGTGAAAGGGCAAGCTGTCTACAAGGAGTTTGTGTGCTTGTTCTGGCAAATGTTGTGAAACTGTAGTCTCAGAGAGGTGATATTATTCTCAGTAAGATGATGCACCAGCATACACAAGACACTGAATCTAAAACTGGTTATTGGATAAAGTGTCCACATTCTGATCTGATCTCTGGTCCCCCACCCCCTTTCCCCCAATAACTTGAATTTGAACCCAAACATCTAATTTGTTTGGAAGACAACTGGAAGATCTATTAACACGTCCAGACACCCTAATGTGGCATTTTTACACACTGCATTTGAAGCAGCATTTGCCAATTTGGACAAACCATCTGTATAGAGATATTCGGGCCAAGGCTGGAGATGGTAATTGCAGCTGAGGAGAGGGGGAGGGAATATTTACAAATACTAAATCTGTAACCATGAAACAGTCTATACATCTATCTTTTTTTTTAAAAAAAGTATTAGTTGCGGTGCTACTAATAGAGAAGGAATTGACTGTTTTTTAAACTTGTGTCTGTCTGCAAGTTGGGATAAATGGGATTCAAGCAAAAACCACTGATTATATTAATAGAAAACCTGTCAAAATCCAAAGCCTCTGGTCCCACCGTTAAAATATGTATTTCATTATGATGTGATGATGAAGTTAGTACCCATTTTTTGCTGAATGCTATTCACAAACAAAATTACTAGTTGTATTATGATGGTATTGTGTTTAATCCAAAGCCTGTGGTCTGGCATATCTCATTTCAATGTGATTTTGACAAGCTGAGAAATTTAACAAATAAGTATCAACTTTTTCATTGAACACTTATCCTGCAAAAACTACTGGTTGGATTTTTGTGTGGTTTCAATTAAAGGACAACCCTAGGTCTCATTAGTAGAAAAAGATATGTTTTATTCTGATATTACATCACGAAGCTAAGGAAATAAAATAGAAGTATCCACAAATTTAGTATCAATTTAAAGCTATGTTACTTATCGCAGTTGAAATGTTTATAGTGTTATTCAGAGGAATGAAGTTTTTGTTCTGGAGACGCTTCATGTAAAAATAGTGTTCAGTGAATCAGGAGTCATCGATCACGTAACTCTTGGTGATGTTTTAAGAGAGAAGTCTGTACATTAACAGTCCATGTGAGCAACATTGCAGGCAATAGGCAATGGCTAATATTAAATAATATCTCTGTAGACAGGTCACACAAATGACAAGTAAAATAATTTTTTGTAATTGTAATATTTTGACATTGATCTTCAAAATAAAATGACGAATATTACATTGAGCAGTCAAAGGACATCTAGAATGAGACTGATTATTAACCAATTGACATTTCATTTGAAACAGGAGACTCATGTGCAATACCTCACAGCAGCATGTTGTTCATAAGAACTAATGTAACAAATCTGCCAATTTGGGATTACTAATCAGTGAAGGGAAAAAGAATATTTGTTATATTTACTGTGCTTTATTGAAAAACTGATGTATGAGCTGACAAGACAGAAACTTGCATGCTCTCCTATCAGAGAGCAGTTTGTAGTACCAAGCTCTTCAAGGCTGACAGTTGAAATCTTCCCTCTTAGATTTGCAGGTATCCTTCGGTTCAGCAATGAGGGCCTGATATTTCTAGCACCCACTCTGCCTGTAGTGTAGCACAGCTGAAAGCCAATTAAGAAACACTGTTGTAACTCCACGTGGAGTCAGTAACGACTTAGAGAGATCCTCCCATATCACGCATCTTTGCAGCTATTTGTAAGCTTCTTGCTATGCAAGTCGTCCAGCTATGACTTGGGAAATATCTTCGGTATATCAGTTAAAGTATGCTAAACCACCTGTTATTCCATTTCTCTTGGGCAAAAGACTTATACTAATACCCTCAAATCACTTATTTTATGGGATATGTCATGTAATAAGTAGATCTCTACAAAAGGCTATGTGTTAGGAAGGAACAGTAGATTATGTATGATACATTCCAGGATTTCAATTATAATGTTGGGTGATCTTAAGTGTTCATGTGTTTTCAAGTGGTTTTTTAAAATAGTCTCAATGCATAGAAGTGTTCTTCTTTCATAAATACCAATCATTTAAATAAGGATTGAGCATAGAATTTAATTATGATATTATCATTAAATAACTAGTTCTTTGTGCCACACTAGCTCAGAGGATATGTATTTAACTTTTACATAATATGCTTGTCTTAAATAGCAAGTAACAAGGCATATTAACTTGGTTCAAGTGTTCAGCTTGAAGTACTAAGCCCACTTCTTTCTCAACATAGGGATACATGTTAGCTATAACTTAGCCGTCAATAGTCCATTGATATCAAGTCCACACTATGTAGGTACTAAATCGTTTGGGCACACTACACCAGCAGTCACTATAGTGAGTGACAGATTGAATAACGGATGACACAAATAGCAGTATAACCGAGTGTAGTATGGACACTGAAATTATGAAATAATTGTTGATGTTATGTACTTCCTGTTTGAATAAAACAATTTACATACATTCTATACCCAGCAATAGAAATGCATCTAATCAAGAAAAATTTTGAGCGTGTAAGGAATTTTTTATTACTAAAAGTTATTTGAAACTATAAGAAATCCTGACTACTTGACATATTTTAAGTTTGAGCAGTACACCCATTAAACAGTATTATTTATGGCAATAATCATTTACTAATTTTGCTGGAAAAAAAAGTTTTGTCTGATAAGCCCTGCCATCTCTCACTCCCAAAGAAACCATTTTAGGATGGTATGACAATAGCTTTGTTAGGTGCTTTCTGTTATTAGACCACAATTTAATTGATGTTCTTATGTTTCAGATGATTTACTGCAGGCAAGTATTAGATGGTACAATACAACCACCACCTAAAGACAAAATGAAAGAAGAAATACATAAAGACTTTCAGCTCCGACTGTCGCAGGGTATGCCTGAACGCTACCAACACAAAATGGGTGAACTGCAGTGGAGTTATGTGGAAGATCTAGCTCACATTACTAATTCTCCTAAACTGCCTCATTTCTACAAGAACATATATGACAAAGTAGGTGCCCAAAGGAAGTCGAATATAATGGTTTACAGAGATGATAAGTATTCAACAGACTTACCAGTCATGTGTTGATAGTACACACTGAGTGTGTTTAGATTTATTTCTACGAAGAAGCTTTGGACATCTCTAGGCTGTGCATCTATCTCCAATCTTTAAAGGTGTCATTTTATGGTGTATTGAATATATTGTAGCTCCTTACATGATGTGGATGATGAGTTTATTGTAAATACATCTTGTAGATCAGTAATATACAGCTTTCTGTTAAACAAATTAGTATTTCCAAATTAAATATTGGTTTGTTGGCAATTTATTCCAGACTATCTGTTTACTGAAATTGATAAAACGGTATATGTTCTTCACAGAATAATAAGGTAACATTATAGTGGCCTTGTGGTGCTGCCACTATAACCAGTGAACATGATGTTCTTATTGGTCTCTGTTTATTATAGGAATAGTCCAGAGGAAACAGGCAGTTGGCATGATTTTAATTTTTAACAGTGTTTGTCCTTTGCCTATTGTTTTGGGGGGAAAAATCATTGTATGAAATATTTATTATTGTAAGTAAATAAAGAAAAACTGTGAAGCATGCAGTTACAACTGAATGCATCTTGCTACTTTGAATATGTAGACCAATTATTGCCCCTTTTACCCTGTGATAGTGATTAATAATAGGTGATGACAGCTCATCCAGTAACAGGCTTTTCACTTTAAGGAGCTTAATAGAATTTTACTCTCAAATTAGTAAAATAGAGGAGTTTTCCATGGTTTCCCCAAGTCACTCCAGGTGAATGCCAGGATGCTTCCTTCAAACAGCCATGGCTGAATTCCTTCCCGTTCCTTGTCCCCAATCCCATTCCGCCTTTAATTACCACTTTCAGACTGGCATATCTTCTAAGTTTGAAAGACCTCAGTAGCAACCACATCATTGTTTTTAAGATAGCCATGTTGATTTCAAGACCCAAAGAGTGTTAGGTATAAGCAGCTATTTATTTTTCACAAGTGAAACAGTTTCTGAAATTTACTACTGATTCCTTTCTTTTATAGAGAAGATGTCATGAACAGGCAGCAGAATTGTGTGAGGAAAATGTAGTGGTTGTTATAAAAGAAGTGCGAGATAGTTTGTTTTCATCAATGAAGTGTCAAAAGTTGTTATTTATGAAAGTTTTACTGAAGATGGGCTATCAGAAAACATATGCACTTTAAAACAAAAATTTCATGAACAAACGAGGATACCTGTAGCCCTGCCATTTCTCATATATTATGCAGAAAATTTTGGCGTTTTCTGGAATGCAATGTGACATGTAATGAATCCTTGATATCTCATCAGTTACCTCATTACAGGTAACAATACTGTCTCACTACATGTTCACTGTAAGAGGTAAAGTTCAGTTTCATCAGCCTGAATATCAGGGCAACAAATTTTGTGACACAAAGGGACCAATGAATATGGAGTTTTTTCCTTCAAGACACACAGACTCTGCTCCTTACTGTGAGCCTAATAAACCTGCTATGGAGTATTCTGTATGCACTATAAAATCCATCTGCATGCTGCTCATGAGAGATGAATTTTACAAACCATCAAGCAGGAAGATTTGTCCCTACCTTCACACTGAATAGACATTGCACCAAGTGGTTACCACTTATTTCTTAAATTAATGTCTAGTTCTAAACAATTTTGCACATGATAGGGTTCAAGATGTTGTGATGGCATAGCTGTAAAGTGCAGATGGATTAATCTCTAGTGCCTGACTAAAAAGAATTTGTACCCACATTTGCCATATGTATTGATGTTGACTATGTGCAAAGCAAATGATGCTATATTCTAAAAGCCCCCTAAGTAAAGTCAAAAACAGAATGCCCTAGGAATAACTTTTGTACTTTGTATATTTACATTGTGATTATGCCTTCTAGAAATAAACAAACACACCATTTCAGTTGTGAAAGAACAGTAAGTTTCCAACCACACAGGATGAAACATACTCTGGTACTAAAACATTCCTTATATATACAGGTGTAGATATTATGGTATTGTCAATTAATGTAAAGATAGGATGATAGAACCGACTTTTGTTCTTGGCAATCTCATATGTTTGTTTAGTTTGTTGGAGTAAAATTACTCTTACACCAAGATGATAACCGAGGTAGCTGCTTATAAGTCAGATCATGATACTTCAGTTTTGTTATTTTCAATTAGAATAGAAACTGCTTTATGCTTCAAGAATTATTAATCTTAACTAATTCCACAAAAATTTCTCTCTGCATCAAACCAAATCTAATCTTAGACCAACATATGTACTGCCGTTGCAAACCAACATTGTCTGTTGCTGCATTCCTAATCATTTACAAACCTGAATACTGTCTGTTATAAATCATACCTCCTTAAACAGGACTGTATTCTAGAAAAAACCTCATTGCTTTTTCTGTTGCAATAGACCACATACACTAAACCATCATCACTTTCAGCGATATGGCCCGAGAATAAACCGTTTAAGAAGTCGCTTAATATTTCAACTTTCCTGATACCACTGTCACCAGAAACTGGTTACAATCAACAACGTCAAGATTCGGTTTTTTTTTTTTTTTTTTTTTTCCCGCAGTATAAGAAATTTCATGTTGCATAACTATATATTTTGACCATCACTGAGCGTAGTGGGTGAGCGGTTAATGCTCTCGCCTCGCATTCGGGAGGACGCCGCTTCGAATCCCCGCCTGGGCATCCATATTTGGGTTTTCCATGGTTTCCCCAAATCACTCCAGGCGAATGCCAGGGTGCTTCCTTCATAAGGCCATGGCCAAATTCCTTCCTGTTCCTTGTCCCCAAACCCATCCCGCCTCCAATGACCTCGATGTCGATAAGGTGTAAAGCCATAAGTAAAAATGGCAGTCTATGGCATTCCACCTATCACTCCCCAGTACAACTTATTTTTTATTGCCTACTACTCTATACACAACTGTCTCAAAAACATATGGAAATACAGTTTTTTTATCACTTGTATTTTCTCTCACATATGAATGTTAACAAAACTAAGTTAGAGATAAAGGGAAAAAATGAAAGAAAAACATCAGTTTTCAAGCTTTAAAGTAATGTGGATGTCAATGGCATACCATTATTTCTTTTATCATTATAGAAGTTGTAACACTCCAGAGTTTGTCAGTATCATTTTATGTTAGTACCTCTGTCTTAGATGACTTACAGATAGAAAACGTAAAGGGAGGGTAGAAATTGGGGAGTTGTTAGTAGAGGTGGATGGGAACTTCACTATCGTAAGGGCCTAGTGTGCCGACACAAATATCCAGGTATATCAGATGGATTATGGGTGGTATTAGTATATTTGCAACAGTAATATTTTTGGATTAATCTTTGGATGACTTCAAGAAGAATGGTGTAGAAGACAAATAAACATTTTGAGTGATGATAATTAAGGCTGCAGCATGATTTATGTCTCTCACTTTTCCATTGAACCTGCAATCTTATTATGACATATTTGACTATTGTTTGGTAGCCATCTCAGTCTTGTATTTATAGGGAGCAATGAAAAACATCATTTAACATACACCTCTTCTTATCAGTATTGACAACCTATTTTCCACATCCTTCTGCAATCGCCAAGTAAACCCAAATCAGCATGGTGACCAAGACAACAATGTATCATTTAAAGTACTTATGGTGTGTTAAAATTAGAGCAGGCTACTTAAGTGACAACTAGGTAGTATTACAATGTATACCTATGTGTAACTGACTGTATAAAAACTTGCATAGAATAAGCTTACAAAGTGTGGGGAGTGAGAAAGAGATAGGTGGAAGGAATATAAAAACTACAGTGGGAAGCAGTTACAAAAATGGATCAAGATCAGGTGAATGTCCAACGCTTGGGATGTACTGGCAAGTTTGGTGCAACAAGTGCAGTCACTAGTGACTAATTTACAGGTTACTCTCATGGGAATTGAAGGAAACAGGGTAAGTGACAATATTTGGAAAGACCATGCACATCTATATACAGCTGACAAGTGGAGAAGCCTGTATAGGATACTATTTATTTTACATATTTTCTCATACTTCATTTTCAGTCATTACTGAGGATTTGAAAAAGGCAAATACATTAAGTAAATGGTTTAATGAGACCATTAGAAACTACCATCTGGGTATGGGAACAAGTAAATTTTAGAAAGAGTTGCTCCCTTTAAGTAGAAATGAGGAAACTAGAAAATCTGATGTACACCCTGAGGAAATAAGCAGCTAATGTAGATAATATTAATGTAGATGTATTATGGATAGTGGGATACAATGTTGTACATTACCTTAAAATATTATTTAGATTGAGTCTGGAGTCTAATTTACAAAGCACAGGAATAGTGCGGTAGTAGAATCGGTACAGGTATCATTACACCAATGCATAGTGAAAATCTGGAACAGAGAAGAGCTACCATAACATTATACTAATGCTATAATACATCCATTATATAAAAAAGGGAGAAAAATCAAACTCGGGCAATTACAGAGGGATTTCCCTCTTGGATTGCACATATAAAGTCTTGTAAAGAAAACTCTACAATCGCTGCAAAGATCAACTTGAAAAGGAACTAGGAGAATATCAAGGAGTATTTAGACTATGGAGAAGTTGCCCAGAACAGATAATCATCTTAAAACTAATAATGGATGCCTACAAAAGAAGACAAAAACAATGTCATAACTTTTGTAGACTTCAAAAAATCTTATGATCATATCCACAGAGATTCAATGTTGGAAATATTAAGGAATTTTTGACTTCATCCAAATAAATAAGAATGATCAAATTAACCTTACAAATACCAAATCTAAAGTAAAATTCATAGGAGAACTATATGAACCATTTATGATTAAAACAGGGCTAAGACAGGGAGGTGGTCTATCACCACTACTCTTCAACTGCGCGCTGGGATTAGTGATACGAGAATGGTACAAGGAAAATTCTAAAAACATAAAAATTGAAACCAAGAATGATCAAATAAACTTAAATTGTGTGGGATTCATAGATGACTTAGCATTACTAGTTAATAATACAAGAAGCCAGGAATCAAATAATTAGTCTATAAAATATAGCACAGAAAATAGGACAGATAGCTTTTGAAAAGACTGAAATTATGGTAGCAGACCCTCTAGTAATAAATCACATAACAGTAGACAACAGAAAAGTAAAAATAGTAGAACAATTTAAATACCCGAGTGAAATTATAACATACAATTTGAATGAAAAACCTGCCTGGCAAGAAAGAACTAACAAAATTATAAAAGCTCAAAAGCTAAAGTGGTCTACATACAACGAAAAATGTCTATCAGTCAAAACAAAATTAAAACACTAAAAGACAGTGGTTCAGCCAGAGGTAAAATATGGAAGTGAAACTCTTTTTAAAGTTACTCTGAAAAACAGAACTGACAAAATTTGAAAGTTGAGAGAACATGCATAAATAAAAAAATATAAAAAAGAGGGGCGATATCAGACAGTGCCAAATGAGGTGGTGAACAGGGAACTGGAGCCCATCATGGCTATTATATGGAAGGAGATAATTTCTTTCCTTGGTCACATCATGAGGACACCAGAAACCAGATTAACAAGAAAATAATAGAAAAATAGAAGTTAAAGCAACAGGCAGAATGGATCAAGGAAGTTGAGAAGATATGGAAGGACTAGAAATAATCCTGGATGATCTGCATAACAAAAACAGAAAAATGTAAGGACAAGAAATTAAGATTTAAACAAAAAATATACAAATGATACACAATGAAGAGGGTATTTACATACAAGGAAAGACAAAGATCACAATGAATGAAAAGATACTGGGCAATTTGGAAAGAACAGAGCATGCATATGGCTAAGAAGATGACCAGAAAATGATTGACTAAAGTAGTCCAATGAGGCTGTAAAAGCCTAATAATAATAATAGTACTAGTCCATGAATCAGAAGCAACAAATGGGGTTGAAAATTACATAACAGTTTGAAATCTGTAGTATGTAAAATGATGGAGATAACATCAGAAATACCTGTGCAGAAAGAAACTGGTTTGTGAATCAACAACAGAGCTTAAGGCATGAATATTCACATGAAACTCAGTTGATGGGCTATGTGCAAATCTTTTGACAGAGTGAACCATGTATTGCTGTTAAATAATGTAAAACCCAAGGTGGATGAAAAAATGAATTGCTGGATAGAATTCTTAAAAGGCTAAAAGCAAATTGTTAGGGTGGGAAATGCAGAATCAAAGAAATAGAATTGAAAATTTGTGTGTCATAGGATTGTGTACTAGGACCATTGCTATTCATTTATCTAATGAATGGTTGTGTTAATTTACAGTCAGAGGTTAGATTGTTTGCAGATCAAATAATGGTATATAATAAAATCAAGATGGCAGAAGACTGAACAACTGCATGATGACCTGGACACCATATCTAGCTGAGTGGGTCAGCCTGGAAAGAAGATGAGTACCAAAAAGTCAGCTTATTAGGTATTCAGTTATTTGTTGAAAACCTGAAGTGCAAATATCTTGGCTAACATTTAATAATGAACTCAATTGAAGAAGAAGTTTCAAAATCCGGGTCTACTGGAGATCGCGATTCCGCTCCAACAACATTCAGTAATATCGTTGGAATACTGCTGTAGTCAGTCACAAGACGTATTGTTTTCAAGCAGTAATTACGATCTAATACAACCTGGACCATTATTTTGAAGCAGAAATTAGGTTGTAATACAGCCTGGACCAGCATGTAACCGTTAAATGTACTTCGGAAAGAATTTCTAGTGGAGTCTTGCGTTTGACCACTGCAGTATTTTGATGTAAACTCCTGGTGGAATCGCGATCTCCAGTAATCCCCAAAATCCTTCTACACAAGGCAGTCTCATACAGAACGTACCCTCCACAAAGTTCTTTTTGTTAATGAAGGGCTAAGACCTATAAATGTCAATTTTCTTTTCATTCATATGTTACATGTGTTCAAGCTGCTGGAATAGTGAGGCAGTCTCCTAGGAAACTCGCCCAATGCAATGGTATTTTTTTATTATTATTATTTTACTATGGCTAAGACTATGTTTTTTGTGTTTGTTTCTTGTGTTCACGCTGCAAAGCTTTCATCTTAAAGGTAAGCGGTTGTTCATTTCCCTATCCTCATTTGTATTTCCTTATATATATTTTACAGTTACATGTCTAACATTTAATACGGTTGTTATTGATGAAAATTAATTACAGAACACACTTACCATACATATATAAGATGTTGCTGAGAAATTTCATTTTGGTGTACAGCTGTGGTTGGAGCAAAACAAGTTAATAAACACACAGTACGTATATGGGGTGTTATATTTTTTTCTGCTGTCAAAGAATGTAAAACACTATAAATAACATGGTGTTGGTGCAATACATAAATGACAAAAAATACTGCATTTTATAAACTTTGGCTTGTTGTTACCACACACACTGAACATACCTCTCAAAAAATTAATAACTGGAACAAATGCTATGAACAAACTACTCAAAATGTAAGTATACTGTTCAAATTATGTGATGATATAGCAGGATGGATGATCATAATGTGTCCAAAATGACAAATTTAACTCCAGAAAGAGATTTTTCCCTCTCCCAAGAATACGGTTACATAATATAGTTGTTCATTGTTGATTGTTGCTAGTACACTTTTGAAACTCTACCATCTCGATAAACTAAGAACACTGCACATAATTGGTTGCTAAAATGCAAACAGTCCGATAATAAAAACATCAGTCCCACTCCTCTAATGGAATTATTCGTTGCAAGAAGTGGAATGATGACAAATTATTTTACATCAGATGGTACAGATTGTACCAGACTCAGTTGTAAGGACAATACAGATATCAGATCAGACATATTCATTGTTAAAAACAATTTTCATTTGAAAGTTCTCACTGACACACTTAATTCACATGTAAGTTTAAAACCATTGGTTCGAACAAACAGTTGCTAATACCAGCAAAATGCATCATTGTACATTATCCATAGTGTGTAACAGCCACAGAAACAGCCTAAAGACTGCAAAAACAGCTGAATGCAACAAATTACATACTCAAGACGTAAAATATAAACTTGCCAATGCAGAAAATAAATACTGCCCAACACTGAAAAGGGCACCAAAAAAAACTGATGCCAGAACCGACTTATAATCATCATCTTCTAGGTTTCCTTTCATAGCTGTGTAGATTCTACCTGCTTCTGTTACACTCAGTAATAGCAACATCAGTAAGTTCCAGTAAATGTACTCAGGTGGGCAGGGAAGCACAAGTATTTTCATTACTGTCATCATTACTTCAGAAACAACGAAGAATATGTAGAAATAAACATTCCAGTGCAGCAAAATCTGATATGGCAAAATAGGTTCGAAAAAAATAACACAAGTGTCAGCTTTCGAAAAGAAGAAACTGACCCTCGTAAAGAATGTATTTATAGAATCAACGAACCTATCCATTACATAGCTTAAATCTGTTCCAACATTAAATCACACCTACATGAAACAATATCACAACTCCAGCATCATTATCCAAATTATTTCATAGTCCGAGAGCATTCGCGCTTTTTCCTGAGACTGTCAAATACAGACCACCCAACAATACAGTAACAGTTATAAATAACGTTGATAAATACGTTATAGCAAACATACAACAAAAAAATGATTATATTTTTATCACTGCCTCCATGTAAAAATCACGTAGCTACCACTAACACAATGAAAGTAAAAACAAAACAAAAAATGGATAACACATTTCAAATTCGTTGAGATGTTTCTTCATGACTATACAACACAAAACTCCAACTTTTACCAGAGACAATACAATAGCTTATGGCTGTTGGCTTGTTGATATCATGGAGGAAACAATTGGATGTTGTATTTAAAAAATATCGACATTAATATGTTTAGGATGATATATCGATTTTTCTATACAAAATGTGGATATTGGAGTCGATATTTTTAAAAATAACTTGTCATTTTTCGTTTTTATCCCAGAGGATGCTTATTTTGAAATGAAAGTAAAACGGTTGCCTGTGTTGTATAAACGATAAATTTAACCAAATAGAACTTTCTTAAAATATATATATATATATATATATAATTTTTTTAAAAAACTAGCTGATCTAGTACAATTTATTGCAACGCATTATAAGCATTGAGTTAGTGCTTCTGATCAACTACCATCCGAGCAACGAACAGATGGAAAAAAAAGAAGTCAAAATATTAATGCTCATTTAAGCAGTGAGCACACGTTGGAATTCTTGTCTGGACAATTCAAAAATATTTTTAAATTTGGTTTTAAATTATTGCAAAAGTATTAACATTAAGAACTAATCAAAATTTACGAGATATTGTAGCTACTCCATTTTTAGACATTTTGCTTCTTATTCTATATCAACAGAAGAAGTGGGCACCAATAAGTAGGTTACAGCAGTTTAGTTATACCACTAACGAATTATCTGTCTGTTTTTTTGCTGTCGTCAGTCTTTAGACTGGTTTGATGCAATCCTCCATCCATTACTATCCTGTGCTAACCTCTTCATTTCTACATACCCCTTACAATCCACGTCCTCAATTATCTGCTTCATATATTCTAATCTCTGTCTACCTCTACAGTTCTTACCTTCAACTGTTCCCTCCACTAACAAATTAACCAATCCAGCATGTCTCAAAATATGAACTACCAGCCTGTCTCTTCTTCCTGTAAGCTTCTTCCATAAACTTCTTTTCTCACCCAACATTTCTAAAACTCGTTCATTTCTTACTTTGTCTGTCCACCTAATTTTCAGCATTCTTCTGTAGCACCACATTTCAAATGCTTCAAGTTTCTTTCTTTACGGTATTCCTAAAATCCATGTTTCGCTACCGTAAAGTGCTGTGCTCCTTCACATAGAGTTTTAAGAAGTTCTTTCTAATTACTAGATCAATATTTGAAACTAAAAGGTTTCTCTTTTTCATGAAGGCTCTTTTTGCTAGTGCTATTCTGCTTTT
This sequence comes from Vandiemenella viatica, assembly GCA_031002005.1. Classification (NCBI taxonomy): domain Eukaryota; kingdom Metazoa; phylum Arthropoda; class Insecta; order Orthoptera; family Morabidae; genus Vandiemenella; species Vandiemenella viatica. The sequence continues at coordinate 256,142,837 of CM061921.1, forward strand.
AACATCATTCCTGCTTCGGCCATCGGTTGTAATTTTGCTTCCCAAGTAACAGAACTCACTCACTTCTCCTATTGCATCAGATCCTATTTTTATATTTAATCTGCTACTATTGGTGTCATTTCTGCTACATTTCATCACTTTTGTTTTACTTTGATTTATATTCAGTCCAAAATCTTCCTTCAGTATTTTGTTCATGCCATTCAATATCTTCTCAATATCCTCAGCCCTCTCTGCTAATAAGACAATGTCGTCAGGAAATCGTAGCATACTGATTTTTTCTCCCTGAAAACTTATGCCACATGGAATTTTTTCTTTGACTTTCTTCATTGCTTCTTCTACAGACAAGTTGAATATTAACGGGGATAGACTGCAACCTTGTCTCACACCCTTTTTAACTGATGCATGTCTCTCGTGATTCTCTACTTTTATCACAGCCACTTGATTCTTATATAGTTTATAGAGGATTCTTCTATCTCGATACTTTAGACCTGACTTCTTTAAAATTTTGAACATCTTGTCCCACCTAACATTATTAAAAGCTTTTTCTAAATCAACAAATGCCAAAAAAGTATCTTTGTTTTTCTTGATCCGCCCTTCAAGTATTAATCTTAAAGACAGAATTGCTTCCCTTGTACCGCGATTTTTCCTAAACCCAAACTGATCTTCGCATACTATCTCTTCTACTACCGTTTCCATCCTTCTGTATATTATTCTAGTCAGTAATTTTGAACCATGTGATGTTAGATATGTTGATATCAGCTTGAATAATCTTTCGATTCCTTCCTCTCCTAGAGATTTAAGAAGTTCTGCAGGGATCTCATCAATTCCAACTGCCTTATTTGCTTTCAAGTCATTCAGAGCTTTATTAAATTCTGTCCTCAAAACAGGATCTCCTAAGTCATCCATGTCGACATCGCCTTCCTTTTCCAATACACTATTGTTCAAGTCGTCCCCAACATACAGTTTCTCAATGTATTCCTTCCATCTGTTAGCTCTATCTTCTGACCTTAAAAGAGGTTTCCCATCGGCAGCTTTAATGTTCATACCTCTTTTCTTCATTTCTCCAAAATTCTGTTTGATCTTTCTATATGCAACATCTACTTTTCCTGCAACCATTTCCTTTTCTACTTCTTCACACTTTTCTTGTAGCCATTTTTCTTTTGCTATTTTGCATTTCCTATTTATTTGATTTCTAAATTGCCTCTACTGCTCTTTTCCTGCTTTATCCTGAGCATTTTTGTACCTTCTCCTCTGATCGATCAGCTGCAAAATTTCTTCTGTGATCCAAGATTTTCGGGCAGCTTGTTCCCTAAAGCCTAAGGTTTCTTTGCCAGCTTTCATTATTTCGGTGTTTAATGCATTCCATTCGTCCTCGGTTGAGCTCCTTTCACAGTTAATTCTTAGACCTAAGTCTACCATTTCTGCAAATTTTTCTCTTGTGCTAGATTGTTTCAGTTTATTCACTTCCAGTCTGTTCCGCTTATACTGCTTCCT
>CM061921.1:256145330-256293218 GCA_031002005.1 Vandiemenella viatica
ATGTACCCAGCAGATCGTCTAGTCCAGGACATCCAGGATGCCCTCCTTTCTCTCCAATCTCACGGAAAGGAGTGCTATTCTGCTGGGTACCCGGCCATGTGGGAATCAGGGGGAACGAGGCAGCTGATGTAGCCTGCGAAGTTAGCCTGCGACAAGGTCAGAATTGACTTTGCTCCGGTCCCAAAGTCAACCTTGCCTCGGCGGCGAAGAGAAATGCTTTTGAGGTGTGGGAGAGGCAGTGGCTGGAAGTAGAGCATACAAGCTCCGCTGGTCAAACCGACCGTTCAGCCGTGGAGCAGCTCCTTCAGCGGGCGAGGAGGGATGAGGTTCTCCTTACTCGCCTCCGTATGGGCACTGTCCTCTGACGCACAGCTTTCTTCTCCGCCGGGAGGACCCACCGGAATGTGATGCCTGTGGCGTACCTTTGACGGTACGCCACATTTTAACTAATTGTATTTTATTCTATGACTTAAGGGCAGACGTTGGCTAGCCGAATGATCTGTCCCTTATTTTAGGTAATGAACTAGCAATGTGGCTAAAGTTTTAAAATTCTGTGTTGTGGGCGGTCCTTATCCCAAAAATTTTGGAAGACCGGCCTAATCTTTTAATGTGGATGAGTGGCATTTACAGCCACTCATTCATGTATTGTGCAAGCTCTTGTTTTGTTTTTGTTTTACTATTAGATTTAAGTTTTTACGTCTGACTGGCCCCTTACAGCCAGCAGACATGTGCTGTGATGTTCGTATTTGAATGGCCCCTTTACAGCCATCATTTAGCTTTTACTCGATTGCCGTCTGTTGGCCGACCCTCTACAGTCGGCCATACAGACGGTAGAACTTGGATTTTAAGCCACGTTGCTAAGCCGGTCATTGTTAGGGCGCTAATGACCCCGCCGTCGACGCGCCCTTAAGCCCTAACAACAACAACAACAACATCCTCCCTGGCTTTTAAAGAGGCCAGAACAGTTTTAGAACTGTCGCGGTACACAAGCTGTGTACCACCGACAATGTTTTTATCCGAACTTTTAGCGATGTTTAAATCAGTTCCGCGATTTTACCCCGGTATACACGGATGGGTCTAAGCAGGCTAATGGAGTAGGCTGCTCTGTGGTGTTCCCTCGAGCGACTTTTAACTACAAACTGAATAGCTGTTGTAGCGTGTACACTGCAGAGTGTTACGCTTTGTTAAAGGTCGCTCCAGCATATGAAAGTAAGTCGCGGCACGAAGTACATCATATGCTGTTATTCCCTCAGTTGCATTCAGGCTATAGGAGCATGTACCCAGCAGATCGTCTTGTCCAGGATATACAGGACACCCTCCGATCCCTTCAATCTTCCGGAAAGAAGGTAGTTTTCTGCTGGTACCCGGTCATGTGGGAATCAGGGGGAACGAGGCAGCTGATGAAGCTGCCAAGTTAGCCTGCACCAAGGTCAGAGTTGATTTTGATCCGGTCCCAAAGTCTGACCTTGCCTCGGCGGGGAAAAGATTTGTTTTTGATATTTGGCAGAGGCAGTGGCTGGAGGTAGAGCATAATAAGCTCCGGCTGGTCAAATCGACCGTTCAGCCGTGGAGCAGCTCCCTCCAGCGGGCGAGGAGGGATGAGGTTCTCCTCACTCGCCTCCGTATAGGGCACTGTCCTCTGACTCACAGCTTTCTTTTCCGCCGGGAGGACCCACCCGAATGTGATGCTTGTGGCGTACCTTTGACGGTGCGCCACATTTTAATTGATTGTGTATCTTTTATAGACTTTTGGGCAGATGTTGGCCTGGCCAACGATTTGGCCCTGATTTTAAATAATGAGACCAGCAATGTGGCCAAGGTTTTAAAGTTTTGTGTATCTGCCGGCCTGATATCTAAAATTTTAGGCAGGTCGGCGTAGTTTTAGAATGGATGGCAGGCCCCTTTACAGCCTACCATCCATGTGCTCTGTTCTATTTTTTTATTTTGTTTTAATTTGTTTCGCGCTTGCCCTTTTACAGCCAGCAAGATATTCTTTTTTTTGTTAAGTACTCTGTGAACCTGTTTGGCTCCTTCACAGCCATCCAGGTGTACAACGGTCTTAGTTCCAGGCGGGCCCTTTAGGGCTACATCTTATTTTTGTGATTTGTTTTATGTGCTGTCTGTATGGTCGACCTCTTTGCAGTCGACCATGCAGACAGTACTTTTATTATGAAATTTAATCACAGCCTATGCTGGTAATTGTTAGGGCGCTAATGACCTCGTTGTCGACGCGCCCTAAAGCCACAAAAACAACAACAACATCTTACCATCCTGGACAACCCTCGAATGATTAAAACACCTTGCACAACCGTGACTAACCACATAACTCTGTTTACAGCGCCAGATTCCGCGCATCATAAATAGGTAAAGCTGTTAAACTCTTGCGGTGACTTAGGACCCAACTGGAAGAAAGTGAATAAAATATTCTGCAGTCAGACTGATTGTATCTTTTTAGACACTTTATTAGGAGGTTTTGTGTCATCAGTGAGGTATTAATCCACTAAAAATTTTACGAGGTTCGTAATTTCAACCTAGGCACTAGCAAATGAATTACTTTCATCATTTAATTTGTTAGATTTTTAATGAAGGTATGAAACTTTTTATTATTTTCGCAGCTTAAGATTCATATCCCGCTCGTGTTGAGATGCGTTTTGTTGATTAATTACGGCGAGGTTTCGGTTGTAGCCTCTGGGCAATTTGCGGCCGAATTTAGATTAACTCTTCCTGAATTAGGAGATTATGCGAATCTCGTACTAAGAATTAACCATCAGAATTAAGTGGATTTCTTCTCCTGAAGTCTAATCTTCAACGAAAATTAAAATGTTGCGATTTTTTTTTTTTTTTTTTTTTTTTTTGATAGTGGTACGAAACATATGTATTTCTCTTAATGAGTGTCATTTCTTTCAGTTTCCGTTTTTGTTATTAGATTTCAGGCTTTATGAAGCATCTACACAGAAATCGTCAACGCGGTCTGAGTTTTTCTCTCACGTTGTGATTCCAGGTGTTAGACAGGACGCTAATAACCTGGATGTTGACACGCCCTAAAGGCCGAACAAGAACCACAACACTCAGCAATTTACTCAGCCGTATTACCTTATAAGTATTATGCTACAGCTAGTAAGTTCCGTTAATAAGTTACCGTAAGGGAACAGAAGCAATATTAAAAAATCAAACACTGTAACTAGTTACCACGTTCAATTATCTCAACAATTTCATATTTTTCGAAGGCGCATAATAAAACACTTTATTTAAGCAAATATTATAGTCTCATTAGTAAAGAAACTTTAATGTAAAAGGTCGTCATTTAGTTTAATATTTTAATAACAGAATCATGAATTTTTTTTTAGGTTTACAGCGGCGAAGATGGCAGTCCAGCACGTCTTGTTTGTTCGTCATAGAACGGGTTACGGAATACCAGAAATCAAACACTTCCAAAACTAGTTTTGGAAATGATGGATGAGAAAGTGTTTAAAAGAAGTTACAGGATGGTAGGTCATGGAGGTTTCGTTAATTTGCTAGCGGAGGGAACAGACGAAGGTAAGATCTGTACAGGAAAACAGAAATTAGACAATATGAAGCAGATAACTGAAGACGTGTATTCTATAAGGGAGACGCTGACTTTAAGAGGTTAACGGATGATAGGAAGGATTGAAGATTGCATCAAACCAGTAGAGAAACCGATCGCAACAAAAAAAAAGGTATACCTCAAAGGTTATGTACATCATCTACTGTAGTTTTGGTACGGTTTTCTAGTAAATCTTAACGACGTTTCCTTAACAGCTTATTTAATTACAGGTAACCTTTAGCTGTCCGCTCAATATTATACGTACTGGCCTCCACGATGTATTCTTAAACCCGCAATGTTCGCATTTATTTAACAGTCCGCAAACAGACTCAGCCGCAGAAGAAGGCGAGATAGAAGAATTGAAGGGCGGAAGATAGACTACGTAAGTCATAGGGCATCACAAGCAATCAATGAACCCACGTAGCATCCACTTGTACACTAAGATTATACTAACTTCGTCATACGAATGTGATATCACAACAGTCTGGGTGCAGATTGGCAGAGACCATGTTTAAGGCACGAATTACGAGCAAAAATAAGAGGAATAAATACTAAAGTGCAGAAACAAATACAACGCCACCTAGGAAGAGAAGATCCAATTGCACGCGCTGAATTAAGTGCCTTTTGTACGACTGTTGGAAAGATGGGAAGAAATCATACTGTCAGTGAATGATGATGCTGTTGATAACTATAAAATGAAGGTTTGTTGAGATGTTATCAATACGTGTGAGCTCATGCACATAATTGTAATGTTGTCTGTGACCAGATAACCACGGCAGAGAGGTACTGTATTTAACGGGTCAAGAGAATTAACACTGAAAGAAAAGTGTAAATTACTAGTTTACATCAGCTGAGTACTGCAATTCCCAAATCTTATGTTAATTTTCTATTTGATTACTATCATTACAACATTCAAACAATAAAATTTGGCGGACGGATCTAAATAAACCAAACCAACCAGTTAGTTTGATGTTTTAAACTGGTTGGCCCTTGTACAGCCAACCAATTAATGTATGTATTTTTATATTTTATTGCCAATTTTAAATTCTACGTTTCTGTCTGTGTGGCCGATCTCTTTACAGTCGGCCACACAGACGGTATTTTAGTGAGTATATTAGTATTTTATTGCGCTGTCTCTGTGGCCGACTCCTTTACAGTCGGCCACTCAGACGGAAATTTTGCCACGTTTTAGCTAGGGCGCTAATGTTGACGCGCCCTAAAACCCGAAAAACAACAACAAAGTAAACCACGTATGCCAAAAGCTAAATGGAAAATTGTGTCTGAATTGTATAGTTGTGTGTGATTATCGAAAAATATGAGAGCGGTCTGTTGACTCATTGGTTCAGATGATTGACTGGAGATTGAAAGGTTCCAGGTTCGCATTCCTGTCTAGGCGAGGATTTCAATAGGCCCTTAACACTACCTTCAGTTCTGTCACAGCTTGATGTGTAATGTGAAGTACGCATAAACGCTTCCGTGGTTCGGATGCTATGTTAAACTGTAGGTCACCTATATCCCATAAAATAGCAGGGTTAGACAAGAGCAGCCGTAATAATAGTGAGTACACGCGGCAAATGTAACAAGTATTGCCATTTGACGGCCGGACTCTTCAGAGATATCCCGGCTAACAGTGCCATAAGCATTTAAATTTTTTATTTCGAAAAGTGTATTATAAGCATACCTCCCAATTTCTACTGAAAACCTGCTCAAGAACTGACTTGAAAGAAACTTTTTTTATCTTATGGTTTTACGCCTCGTTGACGTCGAGATCATTAAAGGCGGGAAACTACTGGGACAAGGAACGGGAAGGAATTAGGCCATGGACCTTTGAAGGAAGCATCCCGGCATTCGGTTAGAGTGTGTATAGAACTGTTTCTCCTATTGAGGATGACTACGTTCTTTTCAAACGAACCTTTATCCTTCCTTACATTATTTCTGTTATTAATCGCCATCATGTTTTTAGATTGACGGTATTATTTTCAATGGGGTTTTACGTTATGTTCACTATAACACATTCACAATATTATCAAACAATGTAGCAGAAACTATGGTTACAAAAGTTTTAGTATAAACTTCACATGATTCTGTAAGAAATTTGTCCATTTCAATCTACAGTTTGAAATAATCAGACAAAACAAGTGCCATAAAATAACAATGAAGGATTTCTATATTCAGGATAATTTTTTAAACTTGGAATAGCTGGAAACACAAAATACTTACAATTACATGTAGTAATAGCTGCGAATATTAGAACACTAAGCGACATTATGAGTACCCAAATTAAGAAATAAGATGAGTTTAATTAAATGCTACAATACGTTATCCTCATTAAGTACCAACATAGTTTTGACGGATTATTACTCATAAATACCTGCTAAAATGATATAACTGGGTTAATGTATTTGTAGAACAACGTCAGACTACACCTTCTTCTTGCTTCTTACCATTCGTCTAGATTACTAACTTAACAAAAACCAGCTATCAAGCTAACAATTGCCTCTACTACATGAGGAAGAATGGCTGAAACATTGGCTGAGAGGCTAATGAATGAGATATGATTGAGATGTGGTAGTAACAAAGTTTGTCTGATGGACGGTAATATCGTATTGTTAAATTTTTTTTTTTTGCTGTCGTCTAGACTGGTTTGATGCAATCCTCCATCCCTTCCTATCCTGTGCTAACCTCTTCATTTCTACATACCCCTTACAATCCACGTCCTCAATTATCTGCTTCATAAATTCTAATCTCTGTCTACCTCTGCAGTTCTTACCTTCAACTGTTCCCTCCACTAACAAATTAACCAATCCAGCATGTCTCAAAATACGACCTACCAGCCTGTCTCTTCTTCATGTAAGCTTCTTCCATAAACTTCTTTTCTCACCCATCATTTCTAAAACTCGTTCATTTCTTACTTTGTCTGTCCACCTAATTTTCAGCATTCTTCTGTAGCACCACATTTCAAATGCTTCAAGTTTCTTTCTTTCCGGTATTCCTAAAGTCCATGTTTCGCTACCTGTAATGTGCTGTGCTCCACACATAGAGTTTTAAGAAGTTCTTTCTAATTCCTAGATCAATATTTGAAACTGAAAGGTTTCTCTTTTTCATGAAGGCTCTTTTTGCTAGTGCTATTCTGCTTTTAACATCATTCCTGCTTCGGCCATCGGTTGTAATTTTGCTTCCCAAGTAACAGAACTCACTCACTTCTCCTATTGCATCCGATCCTAATTTTATATTTAATCTGCTAGTATTGGTGTCATTTCTGCTACATTTCATCACTTTTGTTTTACTTTGATTTATATTCAGTCCAAAATCTTCCTTCAGTATTTTGTTCATGCCATTCAATAACTTCTCAATATCCTCAGCCCTCTCTGCTAATAAGACAATGTCGTCAGCAAATCGTAGCATACTGATTTTTTCTCCCTGAAAACTTAGGCCACATGGAAATTTTTCTTTGACGTTCTTCATTGCTTCTTCTACATACAAGTTGAATATTAACGGGGATAGACTACAACCTTGTCTCACACCCTTTTCAACCGATGCATGTCTCTCGTGATTCTCCTTTTATTACAGCCACTTGATTCTTAGATAGTTTATAGAGGATTCTTCTATCTCGATACTTTAGACCTGACTTCTTTAAAATTTTGAACATCTTGTCCCACCTAACATTATCAAAAGCTTTTTCTAAATCAACAAATGCCATAAAAGTATCTTTGTTTTTCTTGATCCGCCCTTCAAGTATTAATCTTAAAGACAGAATTGCTTCCCTTGTACCGCGATTTTTCCTAAACCCAAACTGATCTTCACCTACTATCTCTTCTACTACCCTTTCCATCCTTCTGTATATTATTCTGGTCAGTAATTTTGAAGCCATGTGATGTTAGACTAATTGTGCGATAATTCTCACATTTGTCAGGCTTGTGCTTTCTTTGGAAGTGTGAAGATGATATTTTTATTAAAATCATTTGGAATTTCTCCTGTTTCATAACTTTTTGATATCAGCTTGAATAATCTTTCGATTCCTTCCTCTCCTATAGATTTAAGAAGTTCTGCAGGGATCTCATCAATTCCAACTGCCTTATTTGCTTTCAAGTCATTCAGAGCTTTATTAAATTCTGTCCTCAAAACAGGATCTCCTAAGTCATCCATGTCGACATCGCCTTCCTTTTCCAATACACTATTGTTCAAGTCGTCCCCAACATACAGTTTCTCAATGTATTCCTTCCATCTGTTAGCTCTATCTTCTGAGCTTAAAAGAGGTTTCCCATCGGCAGCTTTAATGTTCATACCTCTTTTCTTCATTTCTCCAAAATTCTGTTAGATCTTTCTATATGCAACATCTACTTTTCCTGCAACATTTCCTTTTCTACTTCTTCACACTTTTCTTGTAGCCATTTTTCTTTTGCTATTTTGCATTTCCTATTTATTTGATTTCTAAATTGCCTGTACTGCTCTTTTCCTGCTTTCATCCTGAGCATTTTTGTACCTTCTCCTCTGATCGATCAGCTGCAAAATTTCTTCTGTGATCCAAGGTTTTCGGGCAGCTTGTTCCCTAAAAGCCTAAGGTTTCTTTGCCAGCTTTCATTATTTCGGTCTTTAATGCATTCCATTCGTCCTCGGTTGAGCTCCTTTCACAGTTAATTCTTAGACCTAAGTCTACCATTTCTGCAAATTTTTCTCTAGTGCTAGACTGTTTCAGTTTATTCACTTCCAGTCTGTTCTGCTTATACTGCTTCCTTATTCGCTTGAATTTCAGCCTGCACTTCATTACTATCAAATTATGGTCCGAGTCTATGTCTGCTCCTGGGTACGCTTTACAGTCTAGAACTTGATTCCTGAATCTCTGTTTGACCATGATATAATCTAGCTGATATCTTCCTGTATTCCCTAGGACGTTTCCAGGTGTATATTCTTCTTACATGGTGCTTAAACAGTGTGTTCGCCACTACTAGCTTATATCTTTCACAAAATTCTAGCAACCTGCTTCCTCGCTCATTTCTTTCTCCTAGATCCAAAACTTCCTACAGTATTCCCCTCTTTTCCTTCTCCCACTATTGCATTCCAATCACCCATGATTATTAGATTTTCCTCCCTTTCACATATTGGATTAATTCTTCAATTTCAGCGTATATTTTTTCTATTTCTTCGTTCATCTTACCTGTGACGTTGGCATATATACTTGTACTAATGTGGTTGGGACTGGGCTTAGTTTCTAACCTCATCAAAATAATCCTGTCACTAAATTGTTCATAATAACTAACCCGTTTCCCTACTTTCTTGTTCATTACTAAATCCTACACCAGTGACTCCATTGACAGCTTGTGTGCTAATTATCCTGTGTTCCCCAGACCAGAAATCCTGTGCGTCCTTCCATTTAATCTCACTAATCCCAACAACATCTAACTTAAGTTGTTGCCATCTCCCTTTTTAAGTTTTCTAACCTACCTGCCCTATTCAACTTCTAAACATTCCACGCTCCGACTCGTAGAATGTTTCTATCCATTCTGATGACTCCTTCCCTGAGCAGTCCCCACCCGGAGATCCGATTGGGGGACTATTTTACCTCCGGAATATTTAACCCAGGAAGAAGCCATCATGATATATGTAATTTGAGAGGATTACATGTCCTCAGGATACCCTTTGGGTCTTTAACTGCAGTGGTTTCCCGTTGCCTTCTGCATCCCCATGCCGTTGATCATTTCTGATTCATCCGCCTTTAGAGGGCCGTTTCCAACCCCAAGGGCAAGAGGGTGCCCTGAACCGCTCCCTGCTCTTCCGCCCTATTTTCAGAGGCCGTTGGCAAGCAGTGGGTGAACTCCTTATACTGGGAATCTTTCAGTCGCCAGAGCCTCGTCCTTGCAAACAGGGTGCACCACGTGAAGGAGAGGTTGACATTTGGTTGGAAAAGACTAGTATAGTCTCTCCCAAACCCTTACACCCCATCTGTCTGTATGACGCTACAATGTATCAGTGATGCAGGATTCACAATGAGAGCCCAAAACCAAATGGATATGTTGATATCTCTTGACCGATTCAACACCGAACTCCAAACAAGATCAAAATCTGGTCAAGATATAGTTTCATTTGTTGAGGTTGTGCAGAAAAATAATTAGCTATATCGAAATTTACTGGTTTTTATGATGAATTATGACAATCAGAACTTCTGTAAATGCCAAGATTGAAAAGACATTTAAAAACAACCTATATTACAGTTTCAGTAACAACTGATTCTTTTTAAAATTCATTGTGGAATCTTATGATCATTCTATTGTTATTTACGATAATTTGCATATCAGTTGCTACGTGTAAGAGGGGCATTAATAAATTAAAATTAATCAAAAACTACTTTTGTTCAGTAGTGAACAACATAAGGATAAACACTCTTGCCGCGTTGACTATTGAACATGAAACAACTCAAAATATTAGTTTTGAAGATGTGATTTCCGAGTTTGACGCTGTTAAAGCTAGAAAGAAGAGGTTAAGGTAGAAATTGTTTTAAGTTAACTTATCTGTCTTTTAAATGTTATTAATATTACAATTTTATTAGTAAACAACTATTTTGCAAATAACAATAAATGCTTATTTATTCACGTGTTATTAAAATCATACTTTACGCTTATAGGATATTACAGTGTATTTTACTTAACGTTGAATTTTAAGTTTTCATGGGGTGACACTATTGACATCCGTCCCGGGTATTACCCATGGTAGCTACGCCATTGATACATAGTATGACTCGTCGACGTCAAGGTCATTGTAGACTGGAGATGAATGGAGGCAAAAAACTGGAAAGATTTATCTCCTCTCCCGAATGTGAGGCCAGAATAAGAATTCCGCGCGAGAAAAGTTATGGGGGGGGGGGGGGAGATAGTCTCTACACATTATTAAAACTCAGAAATACTACTATGGCAGTGGTATGAATTAGAAACAAAAATAATGAAAAGGAACACTATATGTTTGAAAACGTATCTTTAAGTTACTATGGTGCACATCACTTGTACCGGTACATCAAATATATATAGTTTTTAATTAAATGATTTAAAACAACAAAATGAAGAAACAAAATTTTAACCATAAGGACCAGATTGCCATCTTCCTTGCTTTTGCCCTTGAAAATTTCTTTATTAAATCAGAATGATTCAAGTCTTAGGCTAGATAATTTTCTGTAGATAAAATTGTAAGCCCTGACAGTCAGTCTTGAGCTGTAGTTGACCATATTTAAATTTCGATGTTTTAATTTACTGAAACTTCGTTCTCCTTTAGCGACATCGGTTAAACTTATTTCCATCGATTTGCTGTAAGATATTCGGAATTTTCGTTTGTACTCCCCGAGTCGCCTCAAACAGTAACTAAAGGGCAGTAATTCGCTCCTTGCGATGTGACAGCTGGCACCAGCTCCAAAATAACTGATTCATGTAATAATTTCAATAATTTCAATAATAGTAACTTAAAATATTGTCATTTAGATCTATTTCCTTCTAAGCAAGGTATTAAGTTTTTTAAACTTTTATTGCGTTTTTTGAAGGCGCCTTTTTTAATATATATATATATATATATATATATATATATATATATAGGCTATAACTTATTAGTGAACGTCACATTAACCTAACAACTGTGCAACATGGTCAAACGAAAGAAGTTTTGTTTTTGTATTTTAACACAACTCTACTACAATTCGTAATGACGCAAGATAAGAAAACGTGATAATATGTACAATTTCAAAGTTCAGACTATAAACAACAGTGATGACAAGCGCACATGTGGTGACGGATGGGGGAACTTAAACCAGTAGCTTTCAGTGCGGTAGGTGTTATGTTAGTTTATCGTTAGAATTTTTAATTTTTCTTGTTTGTTTTGATTCTTTATCAAAGCTTGTTAATGGATGTAACCTTTTTTTTCACGAATACGTGTGTAGCATATAACAAATTAGTTGATCATAACTTACTGTTATTTTCTCTGTAATATTCGGCTCCCTCTTTTTACATGGGTTTGGTTTTCAGTATTAATTTTAAAAGCCTAAGAAACGTATTTTGATTTTATGCAGCAGGTAGAGTAGGGGGATTACTGGAAATCGCGATACCCAAGGAATTGGTGTCATAATACGGCAGTAGTCAAACACAAGACACCGCTAGAAATATTTTCCCACGAGGTGTCATGTTTATCCAGGGTTTATTATACCCGAATTACTGCTTGAAAATAATACGTTTTGCGATTGAATACCTCAGCATTATGACATATTTAATCAGCGCGGAAACAATGTTGTTGTACCGGAATCGCGATCTCTGGTAGACCCCACATATGAAGTATGGAACCGTATTCTGTAGTAAATTACTTTAAGCGCCAAAATTACAAAGAATTAGGTAACAGGAAAGACAAAAGGTGGTGTATCGTATTTAGAATATTTCATTTTATCGTGTGTATTGATTTTGCCATGGTGAGGTTGCTGGCAGAACATATAATGCTAAACAGAGGGGTTGAGAGAGAATTGTGAACAAGTACATTAAGCTTGGAAATTATAGATGGATAGATCAACATATACATGAATGGATTTAAGTAAAAAATGCCATACTGCTACAACAACTCTGCCACAATAGTCTATGACATCACTCTATGCTACAAGTGACATATATGTTTACTCAGAAGGAAACAAACCAAGTGCACTCTTAAAAATAATCCAATTAATTGTGTCAGTGAAAACGGAGCTGGAATGGGATGCATTGGAAGACAGGACAAGGGTGTGATAAGAGTGTACAAGGCATATATTGGTGATGAGGTGTCGAAACATTGGTAGAAGAATTAGGAGTAGTCCATGGAAGGAAAAAGATGATGATTAACACAAACGGGCACTCGATTTCAGGCATAAGGTTGTGGGAAGACTTTCTTTCATGGATAAGGGGGTCAGGGATTAGAATAAATTGCCAAGAAAAATAATGAATAATTTACCAAAAATGGCAAAAGAATTTAAGATTGAAATTAATAGTGGGCACAAGTAGACTGGGAAAAAAGGGAGAAAATGGGTGTGCAGGGAAGTTGCCACCGGAGCATTGCAATTAAATTAAATTGATGTAATTAATATATTTTTATTCCATAAAAGTAACTTATTCCACAACCCAAACATTGGTTGGATCCTCTCGAAGGAGGCATACTGAACCGTTGTGTCAGAGAGGACTGCCAACTCCTTTCTCTGGACCCTACAGTTTAATGTGGAATCTGAACCACGGAACATCCTGGTGTATCTCATACGATCAAACAACTCTCCAAAACTCCTGCCCCCACCGGAATTTGAACCTGGGACCATACCACGATCTTTTGTAAGCCAGCGCCTAAACCACTGAGCTACCAAAATGCTCCTACAGTAATTTTTACCACTCAGGTTTAGTATATCAACCTAATCACAATGACTTGTTTAAGCAGGATTCTATAATTAAAAATTAAAATGTATGTTTTGCTGTAGCTATAATAGTTCTTTAGGTGTTTTGTTTAATATCTTCGTAGGAAAAGATGTCAAATATTTTTTGATAATAAGTAATATATTCGAAATATCAGAAATTGCAGTCTATCAAAGTTGTTGACATCGTCTTACTGAATTAAATTGATCTGCGAATTCTAAATCACGACACCTGAAATATCAACACACCACTTAAACAAGTGGTTGTGGTTAGTTTGAATGGCTGCATGGAACTGAACAGTAAAAAGTGTTTTGTGTGATTACAGAATGGAGGGGTGATTAGGATCAGTAGAAGTACAAGATCCCTGTGGAACTACTTTACGCTGGGCAATGTAATACCCTACCATGATAATACTATGGCAGGCAATTGAGAAATGTTTTAGTTCTAAGTAGTGTTTAGATGGGTATACACCCTGGACCTGCATGTCACTTTTACAGCTACCAGCAGTATCACACAGGTCCATGATGTATTACAACCTAATTACTGCTTGAATATAAAATGTCTCATGATCAACTACAACAGTATTATGACGTTACCTTGTGCAGTTTAAAGTAGTTCTGCAGGTATCATGTACTTCTGTGGGCCCAGTGATTATTTGTGGATGGCATAAAATTTAAATATGTGGGCATCTTATCTGATGACATAACTCTGACCAAAGACTGTGGTTGAAACAGAAGAAGAAAGTGGGAGAATAATAGATGCAGAATATATCTTGTGAAGCATTTTTTAATTCTGTGAAATCCACTATATAATTTTATAGTGGGGGCTTTGATTGGTTTTAAATGGTGCGTGATGGGAATATTTTGTTAGGTGTATCACCAGGGCCGCCGTAAGCGGGCGTGCAATGCGTGCACCGCACGCGGGCGGCACGTCGAGGGGGGCGGCAAAAACGAGTGATACACAGTCGCCGCCCATAGCTCAACAGCTGCTTCGGGCGGCCGGCGACACTCAGGATGGTAACAATGGGGGCGGCAAATAATGTTCGAAGGGGCGGCAATCTCACAGTTTTTTGAGCCGGTTCAGAAAATTCCTAGATCCACCACTGGCTGTAGTTAGACAGGGGGCGGTATAATCGGTATTGCACGCGGGCGCTCAAACAGCTAGCGGCGGGTCTGTGTATCACAGCATAGTAGAAATGTTAGCGGTTGGATCTAATGTTTCAGGATATGGGAGTTTGTATGCAGTTTTGGGTTGTCATGTCTAGCAGGACTGTGTGGAAAGTAGTGTTTGATGTGGAAGGGGAAGAACTGTGACAGTGAAAATATTGTTGCAGGTAGGGTTCGACATCAGCAGTTTTATATGGACTGTTTAAGGAGAACTCTTCTAATCAACCAGTATGATGTTGGTATGTGAAAATGTAATGCAGTTGTGATATAGTGGAAAAGGATTTTTTTTTAATAAAGAATGATGTATGTTAAAAAAGGAATATGTATATAGTAGGTGCTATTGGAAGTTTTGGGCAGAATGATGCAGGGAAATTGGGGTGGAAATGACACTTGGGTTGGTGACAATGGGAGTGGCAAAATAAGTTTGAAGGGGCAGCAATCTCACAGTTTTTGCCCTGGATTGGAAAATTCCTAGATCCGTTGCTGCTATAGCAGGTAGGGGACAGCCGATTTTATTCGCCCAAGTTGCAAAATTTAGAAATACATTCCTGGAGGGAGATACACATTCAGTTTTTTTATTTTGTGGAATATCTGCTAGACATATATTATTCATGTGTATAAACTTTCTGGAAGGGAATAGCAGCACACCAAGAAATGTTACCTGTACTAAGCCAGTTTGACTTTTCCTGTATAGTTATACTTGATTATTTTAACTTTTTCTACTTACCGTGTCTCAGTGTTATAAATTTGTGGTATGTTCTGATGCTTTAGGAAAATTTAGACAGTAATTTTAAAATAATTTATTCATAAAAAATACAACCACAATCCATTAGTCTAAAGTGACCAGATTTTAAAATTGGTAAAGTGGGACACCATTGACCGGGGGGGGGGGGGGGGGGGGTGCATGGATTAAAAAGTTGGTCTATATGGAGCAAATTTTTTTTTTACAGAACAAAAAATTAGTATTGTAATACATTTTTTTAAATTTCAACATAAGTACAATTTACAAATATAATACATTAAAACTTTATGTATAGTATTATTTTATTCTTTGGCATATATCTCATTTGAGTGAATTACTTTCTGTAGATTGCTGTCATTGTTTAAAAGCTTGTGAAATGTTTCACAAGGCTTTGTTAAATTATATTTCACACATAGGCTTTCAAAGTCTCAGCACTAAATTGTGAATTTTCTGTGGTCCACACTTTATTTAGTGCAGAAACAATGCGTTCAGTCGCAGCATTAGTTCCTGGTAAAGAGGCGTCCATTAATGACGTGAGGTGTTTTTCCGGCCTAATTCACCTCTATAAAATACAGTATGAATAATATGAGTACTGTCTGGTAAATTCAAGAACATTTATGTATTTATGATATAAATAACTTACCTAAATTATCTGAATAGCTGATTTGTTGACATCACTTGTTTAACTAGCACTAGCACGCAGCACGATGTGTATCGTCTGAAAGTCATTTACAAAATGTTTTCGTCGTTGCCAGTGTCGAAAAATGGCATTGTTCATTAAGTCTAAACCAGGGTTGGCCAAACCAAATGATCTTGCGGGCCACTTTGGAAATGCATCATAACTCCGCGGGCCGCATATAAAATTATTTATCTCTATATTAGATTTAGACACACTACAAACATTTTTTTGGAGTGAAAAATTGAAACATAATGAGTTATTATTATTTTGTTTACTATTTTTTCCTACATGTAGACATAGATAATATAATAATAATTATACTAAACGCACATAGTAAAGAAATATATAACAGTAAAAGTGATATATAAAAAATATTTTGTGAAAGTGTGATGAATCTCGCGGGCCGGAAAAATGCTCAAGGCGGGCCGCGGGTTGGCCACCCCTGGTCTAAACAATGGTGGTCGAATGCTAACAATTGATAAATAATGCGACCTTTGATAAGCAGTTCTTGATAAGCACTTCTCGATAGTCAGCTCTCAACAATTATTTGTCGTGATTCAATTTAGCGTTGTAAAATTAACAAAAAATAATATAAAACTCATATCCTGGTGAAATAGCCACATGGCCGCCGAAAGCCACATATTCCATTCCCGTTCTCCCACCATTCCCTACCTTCTTTCAAAAAATCAGGACTTTTCTAATACACCGCAGGACGCGGGGCAAACTGTTAAAAATCAGGACTGTCCCGCCAAAAGCGGGACGTCTGGTCACCTTACATTAGTCTTGTGTTTAATCACAAGGAAACTCAAAACTATCACATTTAAGAATGAGAAAAAGTTGGCATCTTCCAGTTTGACTGTATGCTTGAAAGTGCTGCTATAATGGTTATGTGGAGGTTCAAAAGGCATAGATTTAAACCTTGGGCATAGTGTACATCTACTAGCTTTACTGCTTAATTGTAAGACAGTTTTCCATAAATCACTAGGCAAGTGGTGGGATGATTTCCAGTTTGCATTTCAAAAATTATTAACTACATAATCAAAACTAACACTTACCACTTGGTAAACAAGTTATTTGAATTGCAGATGGATGGAAATACTAACACTATTTTGGAAACTAGCACAGGTCTATCAAACTGGTAGCTAGACTGAGTAGAACTCTGCATAATAGACAGGGTACCAGAACAAGGATGCTGAAGTGCCACCTGCACTACCACTTGCCTTATTTACCAACTTACCTGTCTTCACTGTGCTCCTTCTTACATCAGTCTCCACACTCAACTAGTATATCTATAAGTTACAAGTAAAAAGTTTATCCAACCAATCTAGACCTTCCATTGGCAATTCATGCCAGCTCACTTGATTCCCACAATCTCAACACCTGTTTCACGGTTAGAGCTTTTCTGGACACCACCACCCTTTCTGAACTCTGTAGATGGGAACTTGTGTATTAACACATCCTAGACACCAGACATACCCCTGACCTCAACCTACACTAAACCTGTCACTTACTATTTTGCAATTTTACAGTCAGTTTCCATATATATTTTTCAGCATATGTATATGTATATTTTTTTATATCTTTCTAGTTTATTTATTATTATTATTCCAAATAACCCATTTGGAGGGTACGATAAATCAACTTTGGTTATGTTTCTTTGTATTTAATTTTCTTTGCTTCCAAACTTCCTTCATTCTTTGAGAGTGTTGTTCCTTTTGTTCCTGGGTCCATTTCCTTCCCTTTATGTATTTCTGTCTCTCCTGAAAACCTGCCTTGTGAATTACTTCTCTAAAAAGTGTTCTGTTGTCTATTATATCTGCTTTCACTCCAGCATTTTTCATGTCCTTTTCAGTTTCAGTGAACCATGTGGGTTTGGATTTGTATTTGTTCAGTAGGGTGAAGATCTGTTTTGTTAGTCTATTACTATCCATTCTGTATATGTGCCTGTAAAATTTCAGTCTTCTTTTTCTCATTATAACTGTTAATTTTTCTATTTTCGAATATTGTTCTCGGTTTGGTCTTAATTTGTATTCAGCATTACTATTAGGTTTGGGTCCCAGTATTTTTCTCAAGATTCTTCTTTCTACTTTTTCCAGTTTTTCAAGATCCCCATATCTTGTTAGCTTAAGCGTTTCTGCTGAATACAGCGTTTATGGTCTAACCACTGCTTGATAGTGCCTAAGTTTCGTGTTCCATGATAAGCATTTTTTGTTATATATGTTCTTTGTCATATGAAATGCTCTTTCCATTTTATGTATTCTAGTTTCTATCGCCGTCTTTTCTTTTGTGTCATTCGTTATCCATTCTCCTAAATATTTAAAACAATTTGTTTTAGCTATTGTGCCATTGTGAAGTTTAAGATTTTGAGTAGCATCATTGATATTTGTCATGAACTGTGTGTTTTCATAAGATATATGTAATCCTACTTTGGCTTCCTGTTTCTCTAGTTCTTCGATTAGTTCTTTTGCACTATCCAGTGAATCAGTAATTACCGCCATGTCATCTGCAAAAGCTAGACAATCTTTCTAGTTTCATATATATATTAATTACTCATGTAACAGATCCAAATTATATTATTTAACCATTTCCATTTTAGCTCAACTGATTTTCACAAAGATTATTCTTTTTCTCAATTATCATTGGTCGATTTTCTCCCCCTACCACCAGTTCAAACCCCATCCTCCCATGTTTCATCTTTGTTTCATTCATGTGGTGGGTCTGGATGTGCTCACACCTTTTCCCCTGCCATATATCTCACCTCCTACATAACTAAGGTTGTTAACTGAAATACTGTGAATTTTATGTATGTTTGTGTGGGTTTTTTTTTTTAACGATTCATCTGGCCCTCCTGCCTTCATCTGTGGTAAGTGAAGGGTTATTTTTCCCTATCCAATCTTATTTTCATTGCCTAATAGCAGTTTGTCTCAATTATCCAAATCTAAGAGTTTTGAAATTCATCAGCTGAAGCAATTTGGGCATGTATATAGAACAGTAAACCGTGAACAATTTATTGCAAAAGGGGGACTTTGTTTGTTGTGGATGTGATCAGTTACAATGTAACACTTGTCAAGATAATATTTGTCAGTGATCAGTTGAATGTGTTAATGTGATGCCACTATACCAATATTAGATGTTGCAGATGGAGAATCAGCCCTCCTCACTTCAGATTGAGGTGGTATTCTGATTGTTTGATTTGTTTCTGTTTTATAGCATTTTTCTAATGCACAAGCTATTGCATTGTAAATGCCCTTGCACACTTGTGCAAACACAAAACAAGTGCAGTTGATGTAACCCTGTTGCTAACAGGAGTGGATCCAGGATTCTTGTTTGGGGGGGGGGGGGGCTTGGCTTGAGTGAATTTTGGTTC
This sequence comes from Vandiemenella viatica, assembly GCA_031002005.1. NCBI lineage: Eukaryota > Metazoa > Arthropoda > Insecta > Orthoptera > Morabidae > Vandiemenella > Vandiemenella viatica. The sequence continues at coordinate 256,164,239 of CM061921.1, forward strand.
AGAGGGCTTGCCTTCAATGGATTTTGGTTTTGAGGGGGGTGGGGGCTTGAGTCGGCCATGGGGTTGTCTTTATAGCCTCCATACAATGTCGGGAGTGGACCCAGATACTTTTGGGGTGGGGGGGGGGTTGAGCCCCCTAGCCCCCCCCCTGGATCCGCTCCTGGCTAACTTATATTTTAGGGAGTAGATGGGAGTAAAGTTGTGGTGGGATTGTGTTTTTAAAAATCAGAAATACAGCTTTTGAACAAATTATGAAGAAAGTAGGGAAATGTTAAGTGACTGGATATTATCTGCCTTCTGATTTGTTTAACACTTACCAACTAGTTAATTCAACAATGGTGACAATAAAACTACCAAATATTTAATTTTAGTTTTATTTTTAAAATCTCCTTCATATGCCTATTTGTTACTTTCACATTTGTTTCAAATTAAAAAAGAATTTATTTTAATCATTATCACTAAATAATAATTATTCTCTTTCATTTTCAATACCACTTTATTCCTTTCATAATATTTTCTTTGGCTTGTCATATTGATTAAACATTAAAGATAACAAATGGTAGTTGTATCTGTTAAGTTTCATAGACCATTGTACAGACGTATTCATCTCAAATGAATACCACTAAGGAGTTACTTGAATTGTATGTTGCTTGCCTGTTGAAGTAGAAGGAATGTGGTTCTGTGCAACTGGGCTACGTTGATATACTTGGTCAACTTGTGCAGTGGAATACTATGTTTAAAGCCCTGTTATTTCTTTGCATGGTTAACTACTGGCAATTTGTTAAGGAAATTTTCAAATAATAATAATAAAAACGCTATGAGACTATTTTTTTTTTCAGATTTAAGTTTAGACAAGGAAAGAAGTTCCTTAATCAACCGTACACGATCAATGGATTTCTTTACTTTGGTTGGTTTAGTAACAGTAGTGTATTTTGTGGCATATATAATTGCACTATGTTTTGTGGACTGTGATTTAGAACTGAAGTGGAATGAGAAATTTGGAAAACAAGTTGGTAAGTTACCATTTTATATAATGCCTAGCATTTAGTACTATTTATATTCTCTTTAAAACATACAAGAAAACGTATTAAGATATTTGTGACACAGAAATAGTTTCTCATTTGATTTGTCTGTTTATTATTGTAAGTAACAAACATCTCTGTAGGAGTGAATTTTAATTAAAGTTTTTTGGTTTGAAATTATATTCATAATCATTGATGTGTATATTTAATGAACTGGTGATTTTGCTTGATAAAACTCTGGTTATTTTTATTTTTTCTTAAGTGTGAAATGAAAGACAACTACTTCCATGTACATTAGCTGTTAAAAATGTGTTTACAAAAAGTAGCATTAGCTCTTGAGTTTTTGACCTTTACTTAATCATTGTTAAGAACTCTACAAGTATGTTATACTTCCTAGATACTTATCTTTTGTTTGTTGTTACACAGTTTGAGCTCAGTTTTATTTTTTTCAGCATCAGTAAACTTCTTTCATTCATGTTACTCTGAAAGAGCTTAAATTCCATTTTCATTTTCCATATCCATATTTGCTTGGAAATTGAGCTTAAATGCAGTGTCCAACAGAACTTGAATTCATAATCTCTCATTAATGGTAGCATTATTACTACTGGATGTTGCTCTGGATTATAAATTATGATTTTTTTTCCTAAAAATGTTGTGCAGATCAATTTACATGCTTGGTAAAAGGTTGAGAAACATTAAGCATTGAATGACAAGAAACAGTGTTGAAGAAGTTCATTGCATTTAATTACATGCAATTCTTTTATGGATCACTCACTGATTGTAGCTTAATGATTGCCTAAGAATACGGGGCCAATTTTTTACCTAACTTATATGTATATATCCACAAGTTCAGTTTACACTCTGGTATAGTAATAATCAGGATGGCTGGTATCCTGATGTTGATATTTGAACACATATATCACAGCTACTGCCTCTCCTCCCTCTTGTGATCTATGTTGATGATCTGAAATGCTAAACAATAGATTGTAATTTGGTGTAGCTAACAAATACCTTGCTGTTTCCTTGTTCTGGTATACTGTAAGAATGAAATCACAGTTTCCTTTTTTGTGTTCATGAAAACTATTTTTCCTTATCTTTGGTTAACTGGTTTGTTTGATCCTTGTCTTGTATTTTGTATCCAATTTTCTTGCAGTTTTGGTTTGAGTTTAGTCTAAGATCTGCCCCTTCTGTGTTCAATTTTATGTTATCTGAGTAATTGAAGTTTGTTGATTCTCCAGCGAAGCTGCTGGGAACAAAAATTATGGATGTATTTGATTGGTATCATTCAGTTTTTTTTCAGGAACTTATTAATGTAATTTTTAGTTGGTTTTCAGTAGCAATAATAGAAGATTATTTCTATGCATGTTTTCTGAAAAAAATCCCTTCTGTTTATGGTCCTATACATGCTGAGGAATAGACTGTATATATGGCTCATTTTAGGTTCCCCCCCCCCCCTTGTTACATTGTTTTATTGCCCCCACTATTCTAAGTGACCCAGGGTTTATGAATGCTTTTTCTTTTTGGCCAAAATTTTTTCTCTTCTTTAACAGGTTACATAAAAAGTAAAGGAAACTTATTCATGAATGCAGGATTTAATCTGACTTAGCAAAAGAGAATAATAGTAAATTTTGACTTTTAGCAGTTAGTGTACTATATCATGACAAGTTGACCAATGGAAACTATTTTTTTCAGTGGTGATAAATTGTTTTGAACATCTCGTTGATATTTATCTTCAATTGTAATATTTTCATTTTTCAATTTAGAACAATTGGTAATCATGTAAAACTGTTTTTATTGTTGTTTGCAGACTCATTGAAGGGAAAAGTTGTCTGGATTACCGGGGCATCGGGTGGCATAGGAGAATACTTAGCACTTGCCCTTGCCAAGCATGATGTTAAATTAGTTTTGTCAGCAAGAAGAAATGAAGAGTTGGAACGTGTTAAACATAAGTGTCTGGGTAAGTAATCCTGTAAAATATCTGACATGAGCTCTCCAGATCAAGAGAACCCAAACTAATGTTGTTAATGGAAGGTTTTATTCTATCTTTCATGTCATTAGCTAGGTATAACCATAATGAAACTTAAGTAAATATACAATAAATTTGTTTCTTTATTTGAAGGAAATGAATCTGATGAATTTGTACACATTACTACAAAGAATTTACAACACAAATTTGAATTCTGTATTAGAAAGTTGGAGGTAAACTGAACATTGTTGCTCACTCGTCTTGCTACTGCTGTCAAAGTTTTACAAGTCTTGCACCAAGATGAATAAGTCTATTAATTGTTACTTTGTCTTATCTCTTAGGCCATTTTGGCATATGAGCATGGGAAGGATTTCCTTCCACTTGTTTGCCTCCTATTGGTAACAAATTTCCTGTTTTTTCTATACCTGTGGTTAGTAATGTGGAGTTACGTGTCACATATTAATTAAATAATATTGTATCAGTCTTGCCTTACTACTTTTCATTTTAGGTTTTGTTTCTAATCTTTTAAGGGCAAATAGTTCTTGTCATGAAAAAATGACATTCTACTAATAGGTTTAGAGTATGTACAGCCTTTTTTGGCATTTATTTGCATCTATAACAAGGTAGAAATAGACATATCTACAAATTCCTTCTTGTAGTAGCTGAAACTGTTGTTTGTATTTCTTCCAGTAACTTGAGAGAAAGCAAAACTTGGATTAACAAAATTTTCAGTTGAAGGTTTCCAATACTTTTTGAGTATTGTGGATTCTATCTGAAGATTTATTGGGTACTGTAGCAGGACAAATACACAGTCTTAATCACATAAGCGAGTAAACAATGTGTGAAAGTTGTAAAGAGAAACTATTATTGCTTGGAACTGGCCAAGGTTCAAGGAAACTGACACAGCAAATGTGGATTCTGTTGCTTATTTGTAGCAGATTAAAGCCAAATTTAGGAATTGATGATGTTTCATTCAAACCTGGGAAAAGATCTCTCAAATGATGATCAGTGACTTAGAAATTATTGTTTTATGTCAGTTTGGGTTTTGTTGGCCTCTTGAAGCTCCTAAAGTACACTAATGTTTAGAGTACTCGGGCAGACTCTTACAAATCTATCTTGTATGATGCATGGTAACTACCCCTTCTGTGGGCTCCATTGGAATGTTAGCGGCAAAGAGAGAGAGAGCTGTTTTGGTGGAGTTTACTATTGTCATACCGTCTCAAATAAACTGGTAGGGGTTGTAGCAGTACAGTGTACTATAGTTTCCTGTTAGCTAACGTTAGATGTAGTTTCGGTTTCTGCTGAAACTCTTCTAGAGTCTGATATTTGTGGAGTGTATTTTGAAACTAATCACAGTTAAAAGCAGTTGGGCAATGAATATAAGGAAGTACAAGAAAAATAAACCCATCACTCACCACAGGAGAAGGCAGGAGGACCATGAAACACACAAATATGAACATACTATACAATATTTTGATATAAAATTTAATCATGATTAGTGAATAATGGAAACAAAGAAACTGCCATTAGGCACTGAAAATAAGGTAGGATAGGGGAAAATAAGCCATCACTTACCACAGTTGAAGACTGGAGGGTGAGATGAACATGTAAAAAAACACAAACAACTTAATAATAACCTTAGTCATGTAGAAGATGAAACATATGGCAGGGGGAAAAAATGTAACCACTTGAATGAAACACAAGGGCAGGTGGTGTATGAACTGGTGGCGGCGGGAGAAAGGTGACCAATGATAAACGTGGAACAAAATAATCTCTGTGATGATCAGTCAAGGTAAAATGAAATATATATATATATTAAAAATTTGGATAGGAGAAACCATAGTTCCTGCAGCGTCGATACACAAAAAAAAAAAAAAAAAAAACGCGCGCACACACACACATAGAATAAAATTTTCGAGCTTATGGTTCTTCTTCAGTAGTAATGAGATGGTTGCATGTTGGAGGCCGGCAACCAACTGAGTATGGCTGCCAGGCCGGTAGCTCATGGGGGGGACGGGACACATATATACAGGGTGTTACAAAAAGGTACGGCCAAACTTTCAGGAAACATTCCTCACACACAAACAAAGAAAATATGTTATGTGGACATGTGTCCGGAAACGCTTACTTTCCATGTTAGAGCTCATTTTATTACTTCTCTTCAAATCACATTAAACATGGAATGGAAACACACAGCAACAGAACGTACCAGCGTGACTTGAAACACTTTGTTACAGGAAATGTTCAAAATGTCCTCCGTTAGTGAGGATACATGAATCCACCCTCCGTCGCATGGAATCCCTGATGCACTGATGCAGCCCTGGAGAATGGCGTATTGTATCACAGCCGTCCACAATACGAGCACGAAGAGTCTCTACATTTGGTACCGGGGTTGCGTAGACAAGGGCTTTCAAATGCCCCCATAAATGGAAGTCAAGAGGGTGGCAGTGAATCGAGGAAGTACAGTACATACTAACGAAACTAAAATGAGCTCTAACATGGAAAGTAAGCTTTTCTGGACACATGTCCACATAACATATTTTCTTTGTTTGTGTGTGAGGAATGTTTCCTGAAAGTTTGGCCGTACCTTTTTCTAACACCTTGTATATATATATATATATACACATGAGGGTGGTCTGAAAAGTTTCCGACCTAACAAAGATACAAAACATTTTTTCTGAATTTTTTATTTTTTTGTTTTTCAACATAGTCTCCTTGTATCTCCACACACTTCTCCCAGCGAAGCTTCCATCTCTGTAACCCGTCCAAATAATACTCGGCATTTTTCACTGCAAAATAATTGTTCACGAAGGTGATTGCCTCTTCATTTGACGAAAATCTCTGTCCTCCTAGCTCAATTTTTAGATGAGGCAACAGAAAGAAGTCGCTTGGGGCTAGATCTGGTGAGTAAGGCAGTTAGTCAAGCAGTTCAAACCATAATTCATGAATTTTCGCCATGGAAACCGCTGAGGTGTGAGATGGTGCGTTGTCTTGGTGAAACAGGAGTTTCTTTTTCTGCAAATGGGGTCATTTTGCCGCAAGTTCTGCCTTCAGCTTGTCAAGTAATGATGCGTAGTATGCTCCTGTTATGGTTTTTCCTTTTTGAAGGTAATCGATTAAAATATCTCCATCACTATCCCAAAAAACAGTCGCCAGCACTTTCCCAGCCGAAAAAAACAGTTTTTGCTTTTTTTGGAGCCGGTTCCCCCTTTGCAGTCCACTGTTTGGACTGTATTTTTGTTTCGGGCGTATAATGTTGTATGCAAGTTTCATCTACAGTGATTAATCGGCACCAAAACTCGGATTTATTGCGCCTAAACTGTGCTAACAGAACGTTGGAAATGTTTATTCGAACACGTTTTTGGTCTAATGTCGGCAAACGTGGCACCCAATGAGCGGACACCTTTCTCATACCTAAATTTTGATTTAACATGTAACAAATACGTTCTTTTGAAATGTTCATAACCTCTGTTATCTCTCTCACTTTAATTCGGCGGTCGACTAGCACCAATTGGTGAACTTTGGCGATGTTTTCGTCGGTAGTTGCAGTTTTTTGACGCCCCGAACGTTCATCGTTTCCCAAGCTCTTACGGCCACGTTTAAATTCAGCTGCCCAAAATTTCACTATGGTAAGTGATGGTGCAGAGTCCCCATACACAGAATCCAACTCATCTTTGATTTGCGTAGGCATATTGCCTATCAAAAAGAAATATTTAATGACAGCTCGATACTCGGTTTTGTCCATTTTCACAAAAACACTCACATCAACTCACTCAAACGACTGTTACATAACAACTACGCGTCCAAAATGGCTGAAACTTTGGTGAGTAACTGTCAACAGATAAACAACGAAATTCACTAGCTTTTATTTATGAGTGCTGCCATCTTCACTTGGAGGTCAGAAACTTTAATAAAACACATGAAACTTTAATAAAATACATGAGAAAATTGTCTGTAAATTGGAAAATAGTGACAGGTTTAGCGTAAGTTGAGGCCTTGCGTGTATCAGGTGTCAATGATATGTTGATAGGCAAGTTCCCATCTACAAAGTTCTTAACAGGTGGTGGTGTCTGAAAGCTCTAAGCATGTTGACATTGTTGGAATCGTGTGAGCTGGTATGAATTGCCACTGGATGATCTGGGTTGGAAGTATAAACTTTTTGCCTATGGTGATTCATCCTGTATGATAGTTGTTGAATTGTGAGACCAGTGTAGGATGCAGTGCAGTGAAGACAGGTAGGTTAGTAAATGAGGTGAGTGGTAGCACAGGTGGTGTGTCCAATAAATAGTAGGAAAGGATTCTCCTGTGATGGGATTAGAGTAGGTAGGATTTATACTGTATGTTTTGCAATGGGGTCTATTACAAGGAAAAGATCCCTGTGGAGGTTTAGGAGAGTCAGAAGATAAGAACTTGTGGACCAAGATGATGTTGAGAATAGGTGGTCTGCTAAAATGGGTGCATGTAGTAACGGGTAGGATTTTGAGAAGGTACACGTTGCAGGGAACTACCATAGAAAGTCATGCCCACGACAAAGCATCGGGTTAATGGACTCCTGGCCAGTAGAGAACTGGGTGATGAATATTGGTCCACGGTCAGATTGAGTAAGTGCAGAATTGGGATTGTGGGTGATAGCACAGGAAATTTGCTTTTCCACAAGATTGTGAGGATTGCAGCAGGAAATGAGGTCTTAGCTCTGCCAATGTCTCATCGCCTACATGATTAAGGCTATTAACCAAAATATTATATTATGAAGTGTGTTTGTTTTTGGGTTTTCTTGTGTTCATCTGGCCCTCCTGCGTTCATCTGTGGTAAGTGATGCGCTATTTTCTGTATTCTATCTTATTTTCATAAAAATATTAAACTAGACTCCTAGAGCAGACTACCCTTATTTCTTTGAGAGCTATTGAAAACTCCTTACAAAGGATGGTGTGTGAGCAGTAACACTCTGGATTCATACTTGGGAAAACATCAGTTCGAATCCCCATCTGACCATCCAGATTTCGGTTTTCCATGATTTCCGAAAATAACTCCAGGTTAATGCCAGGATGGTTCCTTCAAAAGGACATGGCCAAATTCCTTCCCATTCCTTGCCTCCAGTGCTTTAATTCCTCTGATGACCTTGGCAAGGTGTAAAGCCATGCGCAAAAAAAAGTACTTGCCAAGTTGCTCTATTTCAGTAGTAGAAGTTTAATTACAAGCAGATATCCATAAGATCAAAGTCATGATATTCAATTAAAAAATACTTCAGTTAGCTATATTCTATTTATGGAGACATTGTAAAGCTAACTACTTAATGATAATTTTGAGTTTGGTTTTCTGAAAGTTTAAATATGCTTTGAACTTAAATGCTTTGTATGTGTTGTGTGATGTATGAATGACTTTGAACATTATTCAAGTGTACCATTTCAACTTAGAATCTGCTATCAAGTCTGATCGTATCCTAGCAACTTGTATGGATACGTATAATTTGTTTACAGCTTTTCATTAAATTATCATTATTATTATATCTTGTTATGTTTTCTTTTCTGAAACTACTTTATAACCAAAATGGATTCTGAATGCAAGATTTGAATTAAGGGTTATGACAGAATCACTTTGAATTAATTTGTGTCTTTGTACATTTATTGTGTTCAAAACTGATTTCTGGTGTAGGACTAAAATGGAACTATCAGATTACACAATGGCTTAGAACCTTACCAGTAAAGAAAGAACACTTACACTTTCTGCTATCTAACTTATTTATAATTGTGTTTTCTTTAAGGTTTTCTGGTAATGTGGAAGGAATCTTGTCTGCTCCTGCTACTTTCTTTGCATTTAAAATATTAAAGGCTTATCAAGCCCTGTCCATAAAACCGGATCTTGTATATCACCAACATTCACATCTTTTCTACTTTTTTTTTATAATTCAATTTATAGCAGTGCATTAGTTCTCTGTCCTACAATGGATATAGTGGAACACTTCTGTAGCAAGTAATGTGTTAATTAAATCCAGGTCCCCGAGTGGTGCAGACCCTGTATGCTAGTTGATTAACTACCTCGTCTGGTAACCAAAGGCTTGGTAGCAGTCATATGGTAGTTTGATACAGCAAGTACTCGTAATAAGCATTTATTGGCTGCCTTTGTACAAAAATATTTTTCAAGCCTAAAACACACAGATTAATAACTATGAAGTTCCCAATTAGTCATTAGTATAGTGTGTTTACTTAAAGTGGGATGGAGTACTGTTGTATGTGAACCAGGCTGTGAGGGTGACTGTCAGTATTTATTTGTCTATGTGTTGTTATGCTACTTTTGGACCCCCTACCATGAGGCTGGTATACGTAAAGGGGGCCGCACTGAGTAGCTAAATACTGGTACAACTGATGATTGGCGAAATTGGGGTTTGCCTCCTCACACAAACTGTGTGGATGGCATGTGACAACACCTGTCATATGTCATCCAGAGCTACACATTAGTCAAATAACATACTGCATACTCTCGATCTGAAAATTTGTGCTAAAAGAAAATATTCCATGGGTTTGTTTTGTTTTCAGTAACTAAAACTGCAGTGTAAGTAAGTTTTAAGAAGTGCTATGTGTTTGTGTAATATTGATAAAACCATTAATTACAGTAAATTTAGTTTCTGGTGTCTTAATTAGTTATTCAAATAATGATAGTAGTAAAGATGTTATTGCCAGAACAATACAAGCTGTGTAAGCAGGAAATTGACAAGTTTTGATAATTTTTCTTTGGCTGGGTCAGGATGCTGGGTGTTGACAAAACTTAATCTCATACATGTTACAGAAAATTACATTTCTTTACAAATCTGCATGCCTCCTTTAAAGTGTCTGCATGGTCAGTACATTATTTCTTTTTTCTTAAATGTCTAGCAAATATAACATCTTTGTTTCTCATTTTATTTCAGAATTGGCAACTGCCCTTGAATCACATGATGTATTAGTTCTTCCACTTGATGTCACTGCTGTAGAAACACACAAGGAATGCTTTCGGAAAGTAATTGAGCATTTTGGCAAGGTAATCTAAATGTATGACTTACATCTACTGCTTATTCTATCTAATATGTTCATTATTAAAGCTTAAATAACTGCTTGGTTTTTTGTTCAACCATCTTTTTCTGTTTTTCACTTCTGTCCCCAACTTCCCTTTACACTAATTTGATAGTTACAAGAGCTGACTTTTTCTGTTGAGAAATAATTCACGTCTATCACAATTCTTATTGTCAGGCAAGCTTAGAATGCATTCTTTGGGAGGATCCAATCAGCCTTCAAGCCATGGACTAAGGTTTAAGTCACTTGCTTATCCCTAAATCTGTAATTCTGCAAGATATTTGATATTATGGTGGCATATAGACTTCCCAGTTCATCAGTAAACAAGAATTTGGCGAATTCTTTGGAGCATATTTATGAAATCTCATCAACATATCTGAGGTGAGATTGATTGTTTGTGTGGCTCACAAAATTGTAACAGGCACACTTTTGTAGAGGCTGCACCTGAATGAATGCAGAAAATCACAAAACTACATGCTTCCAAAAGTCAGTAGCTACTCATGTCTTTAGCCAGATTCCACTTTAGTTCATAACCACAGTAATTATTGATTGGTGGTGGTGAACTTAACTAAAATGATTATCATCGAGATTTAGTCCAACATAATGTGTATTGAGTTGTTTGTTGGAAAAGAAAGTTTAAAAATGATATGCTGCCTGTGTTAATTGTTACTAGTGTTGTACAACTTATGCTAATTAATTTTTAGCAGCATTAAAATCATCTGTTAAAAATTCAATAATTCTCCAATTCATATATATATTGTATTTCATTCTGAATGCTGTACTGCCTGTTTCAGTTGGATATTCTTGTAAACAATGCTGGGAGATCACAGAGAGCTATATGGGAGAAGATTGAATTGGAAGTTGATAAACAAATGTTTGATCTGAATGTTTTTGGGGTGATTTCTCTCTCCCGCATTGTTGTAAAATATTTCTTAGAAAATGGAGGTGGTCACGTAGCTGTTACATCAAGTGCTGCTGGTGTATTTGGAGTTCCATTTTCAGCCTCATACACAGCATCAAAGCATGCGTTACATGTGAGTATGTCTGGATATACATGAATTTTCTTAATATTTAAATTTCCTTTGATTATGATTAATCTCTCCAACTGGAAAAAAAGTTTACAATCATCAATACAGTATGTGTAGTGGAGTTATTGATACCTCATCTTAATTTGTTGATTGGACAGTTTACAAGAGATCAAGTTAAAAGTGTGACTCCTTATGATCTTTACTTCGGTGTGAAACTTGGAGGAGAAGCTGACGGCTGGTTATCTGATATTTATTGTTCTACATGTAACACTGTGCTAAAATCTAAATTCATCTATTTAAAATAGCTACCAGCAAATTTTTGCATCGAATATGAGAGGCCGCATACCAATAATTACATGTAGAGGTACCTACAACACTTGCTGTTTTACCATATAACAGTTTGATTTGAAATTGTTTTGTCTGTTCTCTGTGAAAGTGAACCCATTACATCTCTTCTGCTTATTTCAGAGCTATCCATTGTATGCTATTTGGTGCAATTGTTCACTGGCCTAAACAATGAAAGTGCAACAATACAAGTTATGGAACCGTTATCAGCCTCATTATATGTAACATTACTGACAATGAAATAATTGTTTTAGAAATGTCTAAATATCTCTAGAAAAATATGCATCACTACCAACTAAAGAAAGCAAAAATAAAAGGAAAAAAGTGTAAGACCTGGAGGTTTCTTTAATAGAAATCTGATGTCATTTTCTAATAGGAGAGCTATACATTTTTCATGGCCCATGATGAGATGAAATTTCAAAAATCATTATCCAGCAACTTAAGCCATAACAAAGCTTTTGCTGTTTTCAAGGAAAATTAAATTGGAAATAGTACTGGCAGACTTTAAATACACCCCACAGCTTGTTCTATACAATACAGAAAATCCTGCTTCAGTTCTATCTAATACTGTAAGTGATGAGGATTCTCCTTCTGATGTCATAGCATACATGGTACATTAAACAATTCCATAACAAAATAATAAATACACCACAAGATGTACAGTTACAGCATACATGGTACCGTAAACAATTGCATAACAAATTAAATACATACAGCAGTCATAGCATACATGGTAAATTAATTATGTAATCTACATTTACACAAGCTACTGGCAGTTATTTTTTAGATACCTTAGAAATAAATTCTTGGACAGAGTAGAAGGAGTTATCAATTAAAAATTCTTTCAATTTTTTCCTGAATTTATTCTTATCATCTGCTAGACGTTTGATATGTGTTGGGAGTTTATTGAAGATATGTATCCCTGAATATCGGATCCCTTTTTGAACAAATGACAATGACTTGTAATCCTTGTGAAGATCATTTTTACTTCTAGTGCCATTATTGTGTATTTTACTATTTGTTTCAAACAAAGTATAGTTTGTGACTACAAAGGACATTAATGTGTATATATACTCAGACGCTAATGTTAAAATCCCTAACTTCTTGAACAGCTCTCTACATGAAGTTCTATTGCTAACCCTACACATAATTCTTATTACAAACTTTTGGGCCCTGAACACTTTGTCTCTATGGGTAGAATTGCCCCAGAATATTAATCCATATGACAATAAGGAGTAAAAATAAGCAAAATAAACAAGCTGCCTCATACGGAGATCACCTATAGCTGAAATTGTACGAATTGCAAACGTGGCTTCACCCAATCGCTTTGGTAGATCAGAAACATGTACTTTCCAATTTAAATTATGATCAATATACAAACCAAGAAATTTCACACTCTCTACCTCTTGAATGAACTGGCCTGCAAATTTTATGTCTATATCTGGTTTTAATCTGTGTGATATACTGAATTGCATATACTGAGTTTTATCAAACTTTAAAGACAAGCCATTAGCTGTAAACCATTTATTAATCAGTTACATAATTTGAAATGTATTCTGTAGATAAATCTGGAGTGTTTTTAATTCCTATGTTTGTGTCATCGACAAATTTTGAGTTTTTAGATGAAACACAAGGTAGATCATTTATATATATTAAAAACAATAATGGCCCCAATATAGAACCCTGAGGTACTCCACATCTGATTAATTTCCACTCAGAAAACAGTGGGCCTCTTAAGGCAGCCTTAAAATTCTCCATTGACACTTTCTGTTTTCTATTCAGAAGGTAAGAACTAAGCCATTTATTAACAATGCCATCTATACCATAATACTTTAGTTTCTGTATCAGAATTTTATGATCTACACAGTCAAATGCTTTAGATAAGTCACAAAAAATTTCCACAGGAATTAATTTATCATTTATTCCTTCTAAAATATTGTCAGCGAATGCAAATATAGCTTGTTCTGTTGAATGACCCTTTTGAAAACCAAATTGTGATTTAGTTAGAATATTATTATTTTCAAGGTGTTCATAAACTCTATTGTTCATTGCTTTCTCGAAAACTTTGGAGGAGGCTGTTAAATGAAATTGGTCGGTAATTCGATACGGCTGCCTTATCTCCCTTTTTATAGAGTGGTTTAACTACAGCATACTTAAGCCTTTCTGGAAAAGTACCCTCAAGTAAAGATGTATTAAACAGATAACTTAGTATATTACTTAATTCTGTGGAGTACAATTTAATTAATCTGCTGGAAATCCCATCATAACCACCTGAGTATTTGCTCTTAAGGGATCTGATAATTTTTCTTATTTCTTCTGGAGTAACTAATTTTACAGACATAGAGTTAAATTTTTCTTGGAAGCTTGTTTTGACAAAATCCATACTGCGTGTCACTGAGCTATTAGCAGTCAATTTATCAGCAACAGATAAAAATGTTTATTAAATATATCAGCAATTGAAAAATTAGATTCTACTGAATTTTCTTTGATAAAAATATCATTACTTGTTTGATTAAATTTTCCTATTTCCTTTTTTACAATGTCCCATATTGTCTTAATTTTATTTTCAGAATCATGAATTTTATGTTTGTAGTAAATACTTTTAGATTCTTTAATAACCTTTTTCAGTATTGTTTGTAATGTGTTTTAACATTAGCTTTCTCACTGTTCCTAGAGGCAATATACAACTTCCTTTTATTAATGCATGATGTTCTAATGATCCAAGGTTTTTGTTCTTTTCAACAATCACGACACTTTTTCATGGTTAAGCAGCTTTCAAAGTAATTTAATACAATGCTACTAAAAATGTTGTATTTTTCATCCATACCTTGAGCATTGTAAACCTGTTCCCAGTTTGTGGTATTGAGGCACTTTCTAAAACAAGTAACTGACTCATCATTTATTACACGCTGAAGTTTAAAAACATTTCTCTTAGTGCTGACCAATCCTTACAGAAGAAGGAATCAGTGCTGCAACTAAGGCAGAGTTATTCTTCAGCCAAACGTGATTATTCTGAACCTCACCAATCACAACATGGTTATTTGTTTTATAGGAATTAAAATGTTTTCATCTGTACTACTTCCTCTGTCTGAAATCAAATACGAACAAATGCCTAAGGACTAGACATTATTTTTTCAGTGATTGTGAACTTGCTATTCCAGAGAAGAGAATTCTGATGTTGCTTTGAAGAGTTGACAGGGTGCTAGAAATGGTGTATATCTTCATGAAGGGGTAGTACTTTGTGACAAGTGCTACATACCTCTTTGTTGAAAATTGCCAAACATATAGTCAATTGTCGAACCTCTTAGACTCTAGCGTAGATTTATAGGAGTGATGCTGCATAATGGTGTTGTCAAACCATATCTTCCACTCGTATAAAGTGCGGGCATTTAAGAAATTACAACCTTTGAAGTGAATGCTGAGGTTGGTCTGTTACATCACACACAACTGGAACATTGGCTCTGAGCTTCTTTGGTAGGTAAGCTATAGCTAGAGTATGCTAAAAATGTGTACTTTTGCACCTCATGATGACAGACAATTTTATTTGGAAAGAGTTCCCAGTTAGCTCTGAGTAGAGTATTTGTGAATTATGTGCGATATTAACTTACTTACTGCAGTGGCATCATGCACCATAACTGAGGATGTGGATTTGAATCCATGTCCGGACATCCAGATTTGGTTTTTCCATGGCTTCCCGAAATCACTCCAGGCAAATGCCATAGCCAAATTTCTTCCTGTTTCTTGCCCCCACTTGATCCCAGTCCTTTCCTGCCTCTATTGACCTTGACGCCAATGAGCAAAAAAAAAAAAAAAAAAAAAAAAAACTGTGTCATCATCTCACCAGCTAGCCTTCTCCAAAAAGATATGTTGTCTGGAATGCCTTTTCTTTTGTCTTCCTTGATTGTATCAAGCTACCAGGATCTTGGTCTTCTATATGGTCTCTTTCCTTCAAAGCATCGTTATATCATATCTGAAATCCTCATTATGTGACCATACCCCTGTAGCCTTTGTCCTTTTAATTATTATGTTATGGTCAATAACTTTCATGGCAATTAAATTTATTTATGCTGAGTATTTAGACAAGCTTACGAGCAAAGCGCTATATAATGTCTTTGAAGCTTCTTTTTCTTCACCTTTACCTCAGCTTCTTGCAGTGTGCCCTTGATGAAATTAGTGATTAATATGGTGAGTTATTTAATCCTGAAATTTCTGTAATGTAAACAGGACCAGGTTCTCTTTGACCTGACTATAGGGGTGGTGTGATAAGTTCTTTAACTAGGGCATTTGATATTCTGTACATTATTCTACATTGTGATGATTTAATTTTTCTG
This sequence comes from Vandiemenella viatica, assembly GCA_031002005.1. Taxonomy (NCBI): domain Eukaryota; kingdom Metazoa; phylum Arthropoda; class Insecta; order Orthoptera; family Morabidae; genus Vandiemenella; species Vandiemenella viatica. The sequence goes on from CM061921.1 coordinate 256,179,977, forward strand.
AGATGCCATTGTTTTAGTTGTTCATTATTACTGCAGCTGTGATTGAGAACCTTTCAGATAACCCTTATATGATGGGTGACTTTTTCAGGTAGAATTAATACAGCCATGTAAGGACTGGAAAAAGTACCAAAACATTTTTTAATAAATATTCAACTAATATGTAAAGGTATATAACTTCTGTTCTGACCATTTTTAGTGTTTTAGCAAAATAAAACAGCTAAAGTTTCTTTAAGGTATACACCATATTAGGCAAGCAAAATCAGAACTTTTGTAATACCTATTAAATTCTTATGTAATAGCTAAATATTGATTTCAAATTTGTAAGTAGCACATACAAATTAACTTGCAAATCAGACTTTACCTATTAAAAAAAATTCTACCAGCATTATGTCCTTTCAATATTTTTTATTCTGTGATTTTGAATTTTATTTTTTTGCAGAAACCTGTTGATATATTCAATAACATGTTTCCATAGGTGTGGTCAATAGTATAGTAAAATCTCAAATAAAAATCTGTGTGTAGGTATAATATCTTCTAATTTTGCTAATCTTAGATTTTGCAAAATCGTCTATGTGGAGAGCTCAATTCACTTTTAGTGATTTTATTTTTCAGGGGTATTTCAAGTGTTTAGAAACTGAGAAAATGGGAAAGAATGTGCATATTTCCCTTTTGTGCCCTGGACCAACATTAACAAACTTTCTTGCGGAGTGCTTCATGGAGAAACCAGGAGAGGTAAAGACCGTCTTATTTTGGTGAAGTAAAGAAATTTGATAGTATGGCTACACAGGTAACCTGTTGTAATAACTGGTAGGCATGAAATTTCTGTTTGTACCATATTAATATTAATTTTTTTTTAAAATCTATTATATAAGCTTTAATAGTTATTTACAAATGCTAGCTATTTTTATAATTGGGTATGATTTTTTTTTTTTTAAGTAATATTTTTGCACACTATTCCGGATTTTAACAAAAGTCATTAATCTGAATAAAGCTCTCAGGCTTCCCATTCAGCGAATGCTTGTTGAGGTAGCATTTGGAATTTGTTGTTTGATTTCTCCTTTAGCTGGAGATGAAATCTGATTTTTAGGTGTCTCCTAAACAAGAAGGAAGTTTGATAGCTCTTCACATAACTTATTCATGAAGAAAGCTTCCATTCCTTCAACTTTCATTAATAGTTTATCTATAAAATTGTTGAAAGCTACTTGCAGAATGGCCAGTTGTTACCATTATCATCAGATATGGTTGTTTCCTTTCAATATTCTTGATGCCAGTCACCTCCTTCTCCCTGTTTTTTTCAGTATTCGAGTATACAGCTTTCTCAGTGAGCTGGTCACTCAAGTTCCCTGATAATCATTAGTCTCATTTATTCTCTCTTTCTGTAAATTCAGCATGTTATTGAAACATAAAAATCTTGGGCTAGATCTTCTCCTTCCGATAAAATTTATTTAACTTAGACAAATAACTCCTAAAATGCCAGGTCCATAAATAATGGGAACATATTCTTTTCCTGTGTAACACATCTTAGAATTTTGCATAACGAAAATTAGTTTCCAAGATAGCGAGTTCAATTGAAATATATGGTACCACCAGCATAAAAACCATTTTTACTGTTAATTTTGATAATAATTCCTAGTAATATGTCCTACATAAGCATTAATTCAAGTATGAACAGTAAATTCAATAGTTAAATTCATTTAAACAGCTGTTGAGAAACTTAACCTCAGATTTGAACATGTAATATTTGACTTGCATATAACTAAATCAATATATTTCTTTAGTTCAGAAGATGTTTAGGTAAATAAATAGCCAGAAGATGATTAAGTTTGTTGTTAGAAGATCTTACTTAGAGTTTAAAGATGTTTAAAAGTGATTTGCCGGTTTAGAATTTTGTCACGTAATTTTCCACTCTAAAATCGAAGTATTCAGTCTTTAGAAAACAGTTAAAAGTCAAGTGATAGAAAGTAGTGTAATTTTGGTTAAAACAACATATTAAAATTTTGAAAAGTTTCATGCATTCTAAAGGTCGTTTTTTAATATAATTTGGTATAGCAAGACATCTGCTTCATGAAAAAGTTAAATATTTGAATCACATTCAGTAATTCATGAAAAGAAATTATGTTAGGAGTAAAGTTTATTTAAATATAAAGGTTTCTGAAAAAGTTTTATTTCATAATATTAAAGCATTTAATTGCAATAAAGTGAAATTGGTTTTGGCGCCAAAAACACTTACACAGTTTAGCTCAAATTTGATGTGCATTTGGGAGGAATAATATTTTGAAATTTTGTAATAAATCAGGGAATATACTTAGAGATTCCAAATTTTTACAGTAACCTCTTTTCAATACGGAAATTTGTTTGAAGCTATTTTCAAGTCGATATTCTGAATATTTCAAGTCATCAAATGTTGTTTTCGAATTTTATCCCACTTTCAAAATTAGGTAAAATACTTTATTTGATATCAGATGATAAATGAACAATAGGAGAATAGAATGACATTTGTTTCAGTTTAATAGGAGTAATATTTCAAAAGTTATGGCAATCACATCTTAATGACTCTTTTCTGGCGAAACTATTCAAGTTACAAAAAAATTTATAATAACTTAATTTGATGTTTGTAATAATATCTAGCAACTACCAAAATTTCAGAGAGATAGGATTATTTTTGTTTTCAAGGTCAAAATTGTAGGGTGGAGTGTCGTCAGTAACTGATCAGTTTCGTCGGAAAGACCGGAGAGCCTGGTTCCCAGGGGTAGATCCTATAAATACCCTCTCCAGAAGCTACTCTCGCCCCAGTACAATAGCAGCAGTCTAAGTGTGCACTATGTAGAACGGTAGCTAATTTTGGGCGCGTGGCGTGGCAAAGTACCAACTTATGCAGTAACGGTTGAATTTTGAAGTCATGGGGGAAAGTCAAGTTAAATAACCCATGTAACTAAGTAACTATGGGGGCGTGAGATTGGTCTAGCTCAAGTGGTTGGTTGGATCTGCAAAATGTTCTTCGCAGAATTTGTTTGATTGCCTGTACAGTTTTCTGACTTTGCTAAATTTTGAAGAATACAGTTACCTAACAAGAAGGGACTAGTTATCATCATTGAACTTTTACCTTTTCATAGTTTTTGGGTTAAAAATCTATGTGGTGACTGCATTGTTCTATTTAAGTCAGAACTGTAGATCCAAGGCTATACACGGTAATAGCTGAGATCAAGTGTTTACCTAACCCCCCAAGGTGAAGCTTGTTCCTAACACCTGGTTTCACCTCCTTGAGAGAAATAGGTTCTTCATTTTATATTCATTCCCATTTTCAGTTGGTAAATTCTTGAAATGTGTCCATATTAAAGAGTGGAATTTTGGGCTTTCTCTTTACATCTGTTCTAACATTCTTTATTACTTTCCAAGCTTCAGCAATTTTTTCTCACATGTTATCACCTGCATTCCTGTAACAGTACTGTCACATAACAGTACATTGAAATTATTGTCACAGAAACTCTCCATATAACGTTCCATTTGCTCCTGTCTCAACATTCGAATGTCCATTAACTGCTCACTATGTGTTAGTTTACCTGTAATTCTATTGATGATTTTGTTGCCACGTGATTTTAGCTGACACTAAAGCTTTATTGATTCTTGATGACTGCTGAAATTGAATGTGTCAGGTTTACTTAATCCGAGAAATTATATAAGTCAAAAAATTTTAATAACTCAAGTTTGACTTGTAAACTCTTGTGTACTAAAACTTCAATTCAAAATATAAACAAAGCACAATTTGATCAATAAATTAAGACAGAATTTTTACCTTCCAAATTGAATTAGGATTTCATAAAATTCCAAAATGTCTTCTTTTTTTTCTTTTTTCTTTGATGTGAACAATACCCTACAATAGTACTGGAATATCAATGTTGGGAAGATCAGTCCAATGCATTCAGAATAGCTATCATTGAAATGTGATGAGTTATTAGTTCCACCTCAAAGTGAAATAGGAATGAAACAGTTCTGAGTATTAAATGCACTTGTTCATCTACAGTCACATTGTTCATATTCAGGTTACCAAGACTTCTGTCTAGTAGATGGAATGATAAAGTGTGACAAGCTGCCTACATATACTAGCGAAGCCATTCGTGACTCCTTCTCTGTGTCATTTAGTGTTATTTCTCATTGCTGCATATGTGGTCAAAGTCCCCATTGCATGCTGAAAACCTGGTAAAAGTCGTTCTGTGCAAACACATTTTACTACTAATTCCTATATTTATTTTTTGTTGTCTTATTGTGGTCTCACAGTGGAGACCTCCTTCACATTTATCATCTCAATATCACTTTTACTGGCAAAAGAATCCATTGCTCGAGTCATTAGCAAGTTTTAGAGCAGACTCGGCCACCCTGATTCTCTGCTAGTTAAGACCATTCATTCATTATTGTTCCCTGCAAGCATTATCTCTTTGTGCATGTGTGGAAGAGATTCATCTTTGCTCTTTCTAATGACACTAAAACAGGCAGGGTTGTGTTTCATGAATATCACAGAAATGCTGGTGAAATGCTCTTATAAGTGTGTATATTTTCTCTGTTTCAGTTTAGTTGTTTGAAAATCATAGACATACATTTTGTTGATTTTTCAATAATCCATAACTAAGTTTCTTAGCATTGGACACTATACTGCACAGGAGTTTCCAGATAGCAAAAAAAAAAAAAAAAAAAAAAAAAAACAACTAAAATTGTGACACGCACCTTCCGCTGCACATAACATCGTCTCAATTTGGTTTAGCAGATTCTTTGATCCTTATGGAAATGACTGATAGCCAAATTGGAGCAGCTTTAAATCTATTATAAGATTTTAAGCAATTTTATTTATATATTCTCGTAAAAAGATTTTTACCAAAAATCCAGCGATATCCATAAAACCTGATACCAGTGAGTTAAGTAGTGATGGCAATCCAAAAAAATTGGTTAGCGATGGGCAAGGGCATGTGTGCAGCTGCAAATGACTTCAGCTCAACATTGTGATCAGATGTACTGTTTAATCTTTGTGAAACAAGTGATGATCAAAAGATTTCATACGCTGAAGGGAGATTGAGTGGTGGAATTATAAACGTTTAAAATTGCTTTATGAACACTAACCTAAAAAACATTTACGCAAAGCTAAGAAATTAAAATTTTATGGGACTTGTTGGATTCGAACCCACGACCTTTAGTCCCACAGTCTCTTATCGTGACCACTACACTACAACAGTCTTTCCTTCTTCATGGCTTGATCCTCTTGATGTGCGACAATATATACTGATGTGAGAATGAAGGCTCTCACAGCAAGTGTACTGAGCGTGGTGGGTGAATGGTTAATGTTTTGGCCTCGCATTCGGGAGGACGCGGGTTCAATTCCCCGTCCGGGCATCCAGATTTGGGTTTTCCATGGTATTCCCAAATGACTCCAGGCAAATGCCAGGATGCTTCCTTCAAAAAGGCCATGGCTGAATTCCTTCCCGTTCCTTGTCCCCAATCCCATCCCGCCTCTAATGACCTTAGCCATCGACGAGGCATATAGCCATTAAAAAAAAGGCAAATGTTATATATACTGTTTTATGCAATTGTTCCATATACCGTTTTATGCAATTGTTCTATATACTACCACCATGGCAACTGTCTTGTGCTTCGTATAACACTTAAATTATTTATTCGAGGTTTTTTGTGTATCACAGGATATCTGGTGAGAGGATCTATTTAATTATATACAATTTGTGTATTTTGACCTCACTTTTTGACTAGAATGTACTAACATTATGTTAGCTTTCATTTTCAACTACTACCCCATACAATGCCACCATAACTACTCTGCACTAATCTTTTGTACACTAAATCAATAGATCATGATGATAGCTGTGTAGAAGGCATTTTGGGAATAGTACGTTTTTATGGTAAATTGAAGTAAAGAATTAAGGCACGTCCGAGGCGAGCGGCCGCTGTCGATCAGCACGAGCCATGGGTCGTTGCCACGGCGTCAGCAAGTCTGTGACATACTTGGGATGGCCGGGCATTGCCCGCCGCGAACGTTCTGGAAAAGTCGCGAGCGACGATATGCGACTGACCACTATATAAACCCCGGGTTTTGGAGCCTTGCTCTCAAGAAGTTCAACACCATAACACACCGTCACTGAGCCGCCCTGCACCTCACTCGCCGCCCCGCCAGCCAGCCATCGCAATTGTCTGTAAGTTAACTTGACATTATTTCGTAACTACTGCCGTGGACTCTGCTTGAAGCAACCGAAGCTGTAACTTGGCACAGCATAGAGGCAATAAATGACTGGTTGTTCATCTAAATCTTGTAGCTATACAACCCGCTGGTGTAACAGCTAGAATATTCAGAGCTGAGACACTAACTTATAGCAGCCTGTATCCGGAAGACTGGGACGTGGAGCTGAAGTACGTCGACAATCAGAACTAGTAAGTCTAACGTTTACCTCTGGCCTACCATTTGTTAATCCTGGCAACATCTGTGACTGCGGCAATTAGAGCAGTAATTGGTCTACAACCCTAGGCCACATAGCAGTCGTGACAGCTGTCAATTGAAACCTCAAGCATTGTAACTTTATGCAGTCAGTAGTTATAAAGCTTAACACAATGTGTAAGTGGTGAAATGAAACTGAAATAATGTCTCTCACCCCCTCTTAGTGTGCAATATTCCATGGTCCCCACTTGCTGAACAAATCCTTCATCTATTGAGTGGTATAATTGTGGTTTTAATGTAGACAAATTATAATATTACTCAAATATTTTGAAGATAAGAGAAGGTGGTTCCATACCACACATAGAAATATTATAAAAACAACATATTCAATTGCATTGGCGTGAAAATTATTAATAAAAAATTGATCCTATCGCAATTGAGGAAATGGCCCACAATATCCAGATGATTCAGATTGATTTCTGTTGATTTGATGTTTACCAGATGACTAGAAATGGGCCATTAAGGTGGATAGAAATGTGGTTGTGAACTATAGTCCAATTAGTTTGACCTCAGTAGTAGGCAAGTTGATGGGTGGATTGATGGCCGACTGCATCAAGAATGTCTGCGAGGAAACAGCGTTTTGTAAATTGGCAATGTGGCTTAGGAGAAATTGTTCAAGCAAATCTCATTTAGTGGATTATACACAAAATATCTCGGATCACATCTCCTTGATAGCAAAGGAATTCTTAAACGGCGGGAAACAGTCCATTCAGGAAATGCAGCAATAGGAGAAACGGAAGTGAAAATGTGATTGCCACAGGGCAATGTATTGGGACCATTAATGTACATTATTTTAACCAATGATTTTTTTGGTTGTGTGTGATGATTACTAGGTTTACCAGGTGTTGCAGAATAAATATTTATTGTATTAAGATTTTTGCTGATGTTCTGTGGCCTTCTTCAGAGTGTTATTGTGTTGTTGGTTATCAATTCTGCAGCAAAATGCACAAATTGTTATAAAGCAATAAATCAATATAATTTAAATTATTTGCTTCTTATTTTACATCTTGTCGACATCGAGGTCAATAGAGGTGGAAAAATACTGGGGGCAAGGAACGGGAAGGTATTTAGCCATTTCCTTTTGAAGGAACCACCTTGGCATTTGCATGGAGCGATTTGGGGAAACAATGGAAAACCCAAATATGGATGGCCAGACGGCAATTCGAACCCATGTCCTCCCTACCGCAAGGTCAGATCGTTACCGCTCACCCACCACGCTTGGTAACATTGAAGTTGTCAGTTCATTTTTGCAACTTCCAGTGCCTCCTTGATGTGTCTAGGCCATTATTACTCTTCCCTTCATAGGATCCTTGTATCATAAAATTTAATGTTGTGTCCAGTGTTGACTGCATGCTGAACTACAGTGGATCTGTCACTGTAGTTTTCTCAAAGTCCCACTACTAAAATCTACCTTTCTTCCATACATATAAGGCATTATGGACTGACTTATAAAACTGTATAAAACTGGAGTTATATCAACATAATGTGTGTTTTTGTAAAATCACCATCTAATGAATAGCCAGTGTAAGATTAGTACAAAATTTTTAGATCACAGACTGTTTGTGTAACTGTGAATGTAGTAAAACCATGTATATCAGAGGAGTAATTGAATAATGTCCATGCTGCCTAGAAAATCGGATATTGGATGCCTCAACTACATGTGGACGGAGCTCTGCCACATTGGCACTGGGGTGTTAGAAATTATCTGGCTGAACCACTTCTGTGGTTCCAGCCTGGTTATTAAAGGGATTATGACACACTGAGACTTCTTGGTGGCCACCATTCTGTTTGAATGTTTACTGGGAGAATTTTTCAAAGAGGAGGTTGCATTCCTCAAAGCTATATTAATTGTCAAAAATCAAACTTTCTCAACCCAAAAAATGTAAATTATGTGCTGATATCACAGATAATTTTGGTTTTATACTAGTTTGGAAGTATCAGTTTCATTTATAGTAATCCTGTATTACTTACTATCAGTTGCCCACAACTTTGTTCTCGTGGGCTGTTATGTATATTACACCATCTGAAACCAAAATGATTAAAATTATGATCCATGGCCCCTGAAGGTCACTGAACGCAACTTCTTTTGCACGAGAGAGTCTACCATAAACTATAACGTGATTCATCCAAATAAAATGAAGCCATTTGTAAACTGAAATTTCAATAAACATTTTGACTGCCAGAAATAACTTGCCTTTAAATGGATACTAATTTGTAGACACTTTTATTTTAATACCTTAGCTTCTAGACATCACATCAAAATAAAGAATAACTTATGTGACTCATGGGAGCAATGGCTATATTTTAATTGAAATATCATCAAAATCTAACTAGTAGTTATTGCATGAATCACAATCAACAAAAATTTATTATAAATTTCTCATTTTTTCAAAGTTGCATAAAAATTAATCACACCCATTTTACTTGTGGGACCATGTGCTGGAAACCCTATCAGAATCTGAAAATAGTTTTTGAATGAACTGCGTTCAATAAAAAATTTACAATAATTTGATAAATTTATCAATTTTCCAACATTACATTAATATGAAACACACTGTATTTTATCCATGTAACCAAAGGCTGTAATCCATAGAAATGCAACCAGTATTAATGGGTGAATCACGTTCAATGAAAATTTATCCTACATTTCTCACTTATTGAAAATTGCAGAAAAATGAATTTTACCCCTGGGGCCACACACAATACATTAATTTTAAAAAAAACTTCCATTAAAATTTAAACATTCATTTTTGTGTGAATCTTGCCCAGAAAAAAACACATATTTTTTTAAATTTCTATATTTTTTTTAGCATCACATCAAAATGAAACATACCCTTCATTACCCACAACACAAGACCATGGGTTGTGCATCAAATGAAACGCCATCAGAATCTGAGCAGTTAAATGTTAGTGCTAAAAGTTTTGTCAATAAATAATATGAAGTCATAAATTAAATTTATACCCAGTTGATGTCAAGGACTACAGACAGGAATGGCAATCTCAATATTTTGAGTTAGTTTGTTCTGCAAAACGCTAATGACCTCACTGTTGACACGCCCTAAAGCAACAACAACAACAACTGTTCTGAAAATATCATTGTCATATTATCGCTGATAGTATTAATTTGAAGATGTTTATATTTCAGATGGTATTGATGGCAGTCTTGTATACCAGTTTTTAAATAGATTGGATTCTTGTGATGTTTTTCATGGATGATTGGTTTAATAGTTGTAGGTAGCTATTGACATGAAACAAACAAGATGGAGTAGGGTGTATTTCATGTTTCCAGTGTTAGTTTTTTTTAGTCGGTTATTTTATGTTGATAGAATAGAAGAATGTTTTGGGAAGGGTGGGAGAATTTTGAGTTATGCTGTTTTTTTAATACTGTAAAGGGGCTGTTCCTGACCTCCTCTGTTCATCCACGTTTCAGAAAATTGCCATAAAGGCTCATTTCAAAGCTGATGTTACTGTTTTGTTTCTTTCATATCAGTGAAAGTGAGATTTCTGTGCATTAAATTATTCAGATAATAAATTTATGTAACATGAGTATTGGCTAACTGTTTCTGAAACCCTTTTTTCCCCAGAAATACATGAAAAATGCGGGTACGGAAGATCGTAGGATGACAGCAGAACGTTGTGGGGAATTGTGTGCTGTAGCAATTGCAAATAAACAGATCGAAGCATGGATGGGCATCTTTCCAATCATTCCACTTTTGTATTTGACATACTATCCAAATATTGGGAAAGTGTAAGTTGTTTATATTTTCTATGTATCAAGTATTTTCTCTTTTTGTATTTTAATTTTTACATAATTTTCTTTCTTTTTTCAGTATTTTATCAAGGCTTGGGCCAAAGATGCTGTTAAAGCTGAGGGACAGCAAGGAATCTGTGAAGACAGAATAGTTATTTATTTCTTCCGTGAGAAGATCATTTAGTGTTACTGGATTTCTTTTCTGTGATAAAGGTTTTTACCTGCATTTGGTGCAAGATTTATGTTATCTTATCCTAAGTAACAGTTGCTCATAGTGGTTACCAAATATTGGGAGGCATTGGCCAGCACAAGACATTTGGTCTAGAAAATAGTCTTACATTATCCTCGTGTAGAAAATGCAAGATGTTTTAGTCTTAGATAAATAATGAATTGTGATATTGATTAATTTACTGGTGTATTTTGTCTGATTTAAAACTTTTATTAGGCTGCAAATTCTATCCATAGTTTCTGTTTTCAGATTTTAATTTTCCCTTCTATATCCTTTGTCCTGTGATGGTTCTGTTAGTTGTGGAAACAATGTTATGTCATACAAACATGTGGCAACACTGGAAATTTATGAATGCGAAAGTAACTCTGTCCATTTTTTACGTTTTCACAGTTAAATGGTTTAACTGATCTTAATTTGACAAGGAAATCCTATTTGAGATCGGGAAGGACATGGTAGTTTTTTTGTATAAATAGTAAATTTTATCATGGAATTTTGATAACAAACTGAACGGTGACAGATAGGTGCATATCATGTGGAAGTTGCTGCTGGCAAACTATAAAGCATGAAATCCCCCAAAAAATGGAGGCTTTCCTGCTATATAAAATATTCTCAGGCCTCCCACCGATGGAGTGCATCAATTTGATGGGACTTTTTGATGCCAATCTCCAACTTTGTCTTCCAGCGAATTGATTTGCTGAAAGATGCAGTCAGAAATTGGCTTCAAGTGACACATCAGATTGACACTTGTAACATAGTTGGCTTTATTGGCAACTGAGAAAACGGGAAGGAAGAATGTTTGGTATCGGTTTTAGTAGGTTACCCAAAGTGATATTTCCCCCAAAAGATAACACTATCAGGTGTAGAAGAGAATGTAACAATCACATTGGTAGTAGTCTCAATGTCGTACGAATTTTCTAAAGGAAGTTACGCGCAATCTTAAAATCAGAACAGAGACACTTTGTAGGTTCATAGAGGTATGAAAGAATGGTAGTAGATGAATTTAGGTACAGGGATGAAAGTATCGAATCTTGGTTTAGAAGTACAAAATATGGTTTCAAACGGAATTTAGAGTAAATATGACGAGTTATAAGGTACTTTTTCAATAAAGGAAAAAACAGTAAGCCATGAATAAAATAAGTAGTCAAAAAGAAAATTACATCAGATTAATGGTCTTCTTGTGGAAAGATGATGACAGCAGTTTGAGATCGTTGAGTTGAGTAGAAGCATTTTAAAAGTAATTTCAAAGCAAAATCTGTTAACGCATCTTGGATAAACGGACTGTCTGGAATGGACAGAAACAAAGGTCAAAGATAGGTGAAACTAAACTAGAAAAAATATCTTGGAGGCACCCTATTTTTATGAAAGTGCCATTTTTTTAAAGTAAGTTTGGTGGAAAGTTTTATCAAAACAACGCACTCTCAATATAAGATATTTAATTTCAAAGTATTTAATCTGAATTCAATGATGGCCACCAAGAAGGGATGAAAACTTCGAGAGACGATATATTTTTAATTAAAGGTTTTTAGAAGGGAGTGAGATACACCAAATTAATCGTCAAAATATGTAGAATTTCTGAAGATTAGAACGAACACGCTAGAACAAATAGTTGGGACACTAGATCTAGAAAATATGTTTATTGAAATTTTATAAGGATAGAAAATGCTTAGAATGATGAACTCTATGTTATTACAAAGTTTCATGAAAATTGGAAAAACTTAGGCGAGAAGCCTTTGTAACCCAGAGCAGTAAGAGAGAGAGAGAGAGAGAGAGCATAGAGGGGGTGCCAGATGGAGTGGAAAATTCCATCACGGATAACATTACTTGGGGGAGGCTAGACAAGAAACCAGAGGGTTGACCTCGGCGGCATTAGTCTCAAACAGGTTAGAGGGTGAACGTGTGAAGTGTGGGCGGGCGTTATGGTAAAGGACAGTGGTGTCACGTAGGGTAGCGTAGACCAATCATGAATAACCGGACTTGGAATATTCGTAGACAGCAACTATAATTTTGGAAATGGATGATTGACTTAGCATACTTCTTTTCCCTAATTTAAATTTGTCAATCAGTATGATTTCGTTTGAGGTTTCAAGTGGAGTGAACTTTTATTGTGTCTGAATGGAGTGTAGATAACTGTTGTGCAATTTTTGGAACGAAGTCTTTCTGGTAACAATTCCTGTTGTCAGAGTAAACATGCCTTTGAATTTTGAACAATAAATTACTGGACTTTAAAATTTGTGTTTAGAACAATCTTTTAATATTACCCCTCATTGTAAAATCCTATTATAAAATTATTGGGGTTGGTGACCGATCTAATTAAATTAAATATTGCAAAGGACAAAGTATAGGAAAGAATTGAGATTTTGAACATTGGGACCATCAACATTAAAACTTCGTCTGTAAAGAAAAACCCAGAAACAATTTTTTTCCTACACACTCTCCTCCAGTGATATGACCAAGAACATTTTACACTAATGTGAGCTTGTTAAAACATATGGCAAATATTTTTTTAATGTTGCAACATACATAAATAAACAAAATAATCTACGGTCAAGGCCAACAACTTCTTATGCATGCTCGTATTTTTTTTTTTTAATGTTTTGTTAATTTTCTTGCTTCTCACCAAGATGCCTTAACTCCTCTTGTCATTATTATTGTTCCTTGCCTTTACAGCATTATCCACTACTATGGCTTTAGTATAGTGTGGTATTTCATCCCACAGTCTGGTCCTCCAGTACTAGCTTTCTCTGTCTATTCCCAGACACACACCCTAGTTTGTGGTACTAGCATGTATACGTGGATTGCTAATTTGTATTAGATTAGAGCCATGCAAATGCCACGGCTAGGCTCACTCGGTGTATTGCTTCCAGCATGCCCTCTGCCTGGCAAATGCTGGTAATACAGTACAGGGGACTGAGCCTGGACTTCCACAGATCACTCCGGGCAAATGCCGCCATGCTTCCTTCAAAAAACCATGGCCAAAATCCTCCATGTTCATTCAATAAGTAGGCTTGGTTGGTTATTAACATGATGTATGGAGATGGAGCAACACTGGTACTTGCTCGGTACAAGTAACTGGAAAATTAAAGAGTGTGTAGGATTGTCTTCTTCTTATTGATAATTTCTTTATGCTGTTGTATCATTTTATATGAATGTATACGTTTACTTTAAGACAATTTGGATACTTGAAGATTCGACACTAATCTATGTTAGTGAAAAAGTAAAAATTGGCAGTTTTCTTCGCATTTCACCGAGCGTGGTGGTGTAATGGTTAGTGTTCTGGCCTCGCATTTGGGAGGACGGCGGTTCGAATCCCCGTCCGGGCATCCAGATTTGGGTTTTCCATGGTTTCCCAAATCACTCCACGCAAATGCCGGGATGCTTCCTTCAAAAGGCCATTGCCGAATTCCTTCCCATTCCTTGCCCCCCATCCTTTCCCGTCTCTAAATACCTCTCTGTTAGAGAGACGTTAAGCAGATAAAAAAAAAATCTTCACATTTCAACATTTCTGTGGGGATTGTTCAGTAATCCAGATATGCTCTCTGAGAAGAAAGAACAGCTGTAATGATCATGTTAGAACAATACTGATATGGGATGTGTGTATTATCCTTGTCATCAGTCTCTCATCATTCATTCTTATACATATTTAACTTGTATTTTATGTATCTATAGAACGGGATGTGGCCTCCAATTCATATCAACCTGAAGTAAACACCTCTTGTCCTCCAAATATAAAATGGGAACTTGAATTTCTCAAAGACAGGAGAGCGAATGTTACTAGAGACCAGAAGGATGAATTTCAACACTACATAGATTATTCATCCTCTAACAATGAACAAAGAAGACAGTCTGCTTACTAGGTGGATATTTACAGCAAAACTAACCTTAGGTGTCAAAAACTAGTTCAGTACAACCACTGGAAGCAAGGGGCTTTTCAGCAGAGCTGGTTTAATCATGTTAGAATAGCGGAACAATCTTTCTCCTGAACATGGGGTTAATCTTTTTGTCATTTATGTAATGTCATTAAAGTGTGTTTGCTGTCATACATTGATATAAATCCTTACAAGACATCTGATACATTTGAAGCCTCCGTATAAATAATAATTCTCTAAATGTGGATTCAGGGTATATTTTATGTATATAAGTAGCTGTAGATAACTTATTTATTTAGTGTTTTCATTGCATTGTGTTCGTTACATGTGTTTATCAAACACATACACATTATATCTATGGCAGCTCAATTGATAGAATGTATCCAAAATATTAATTGTAGTGATTAATATATTGTAGTTTTGAGAGCACCCCTGCTTTATAATCTTGTCTCGTTTTCTTTGGTCTGCATCCTCATTGCGCGACATGTGCTATTTCTGCATTGCTGAGCCTTCGTTTGTCCACCAAGCCTGGGAAAGCTCCAGTGGTCATAGTTCACCCAAGTAGACTGGGCCGAAATAATCAAACAAGTTCGAGTGTGAGTTGATGGCAATTTGCACTACACTATATTAGATCTCCTCCTTGGCCATCTGGTACTGAGCAATGCTAAACTGAACTATGTTTACACTAGTATGTATCTCAATTATGGATAAACTGTCACAAGATAAAAAAAAAAAAAAAAAAAAGCTGTTTTGGTGTTGACTGTAACTTCATGTTCCGTGTAGCATCTAAATGCCAAAAACAAAAATCTCCTAAACCACTAAAGGTATTGCGGTAGACATTAGCTGTTATTTATGGCCAGAGAAAAAAAATATTTAATTTAATATTTTTTTATTTGGCCTATTTGTTAAAAAAATCATCTGAGTACAATCTTTGTCATTTTAAATTTTATTGGTTTTCAAGGTTATATATGTAGTCCTGACTGAATAGAATTACTATTTATTGAACTGTTGGATTTAATATGTAACAATATTGTATCTGTAAATAGTTATTAAAAAAAGAATACTTAATTTGTATCAAAAATGAAAAAAGTGTATTGTCAAAAATTACATAATACCTTACATTGGAAGTGAAACTTCTCTTGCTCTGCTTGCTTCTCAGCATGATTTTTATATTTGCTTGCACTCTTAAGTGTGAAAATGTACAGAATATTTATTCCTACACATTGTTTCGTCAAGCAAAGCGAGTCCAGTTTTTCATCTTGCATTCCTTATCATCACTTTATGAATACTCCTTTTGACTCTGTCTTGTGCTATTCTCTGATGTTTCCTGTGGGGAAAGCTAAATCACCCATATTCTTATTTATAGAAATACTGATTGTATATAATTGTGAAATAGCTAACATCGATGCCAAAAGCAATTACAGTGTCAAAAAGACACTTTTTTGCCCTTTGTGTTAAGGAAACATTTCCATAATTCTCTCCCTACCCTCTACCCAATTACTGCCACCATGTGTCATTATCATGACCAGTAACTTTAGCCAGTGGCTGCCATGTTGCTATTATCCAGATATGTATTGGGAAAGAGATACAGGGTTGTAGGATAGCATGAGGCATCTTTGAAATGCAATTGAATTAACCGTTAACACTTCAGCTAATGATACTAAAGAAGTTTAACTTTAGAGAAAGGGAAAATTAAAAAGAAGCTGTTATACAATTGTTAACAAGCATTTTATTTACAAATTTAAATAACTGTGTTGTGTATAGGGCCTAGTAGAGTCAGTGTGTTCTGTTATAGACAAAAAAGAGGAAATTTATCATTTTCATATCTTGGGTGCACATTTCACTTTCTGCCTTTAAGTAGATTCTTTCTATGTACCATTTTGTTTCCACAACATCAAAACCACTCCATCACCATTGATGCCTCATCTCTTTACTTCATTACATTGGACTGCCAAGGATTGATTGCAGTGGAATTTTTAATAGATCAATATCTTTTCACCAGGCATCCTAGTATTGCTGTTAACGCTTCCCTACCCCACTTGGTTGTAAGTAGTTATTATTTTGCCCAGACTGATAATAAATCATGACCAAGGGAACTTTCGCTGCTTCATCTTATGCTGTTCTTTGTCCCAACATTCTTGAACTATTATTCCTAGAACAAACTTTACCATAAAAGCCTCACATGATTCAGGATTTTAGATATCATAATAAGAAAAACAGCTTTCTCAATTTCCTTCAAATCTTGAATTTTCAACATTGCAGTTTATCATTTTGTGTTCAGAAACATTTAAAGTTTAAAAACAGTATCATGGTCTCTGTGTGTGAGACATATACCTGCAGTGACAATGAAAAACACATGGTCGTGGAACCCAAGTAAAATTATCTTGTAAAAGTGGAGACAAGGAAGTAAGGACAAAGCATCTTTTGATGTCTTTTTTTTTAACTGCTTAACGTCTCCTATAACAACTAGGTCTTTAGAAACAGGAAAGGATGGGGGGAAAGGAATGGGAAGGAATTTGGCCATGGCCTTTTGAGGGAAACATCCCGGCATTCACCTGGAGTGATTTGGGGAAACCATGGAAAACCCAAATCTGGATGCCCGGACGGGGATTCGAACCGCCGTCCTCCCGAATGCGAGGCCAGAACGCTAGCCGTTACACCACCATGCTCTGTCTTTTGATGTCCACTGATGGACATGTCTTACATCATGAAAGCTGGGTTTTAGGAACATGTTAATTGTTTAGTGCTGTACAACTAAAGTCGGGGAACAAAAAGTAAGGATATGGGAGCATTTTACCGAGGAAACTTTTGAGGGCTGCCTAAGAGCACATCTCTCTTGGGAAATGCAGCTTCCCGGACACCGACAAACACAGTGGAAATGCATAGTTTTCTTTCTAGCCAATTGAAGATTTAATCTCTGTGCTTAGTGAGCAGTTTTTTTTTTTCAGATTCAAATTTAGTAACGAGAAGCAAAATTTAGCCACATTTGTTAAATTTCCTACACAGTCACCAAAGACGAGGCAAACCCAACCCTACTTGGAACATTGTGGAATGGTTACAATGATCATTAGATCTGGTATTGTCACTTGATGATTATTACAGCTAAATTCATGACTGTGAGAGGTACAAGACAGCAAGAAAAGCCAACAAAGACATCTCCATGAAACCAGAACTGGGGGTCCTACCTCTATTTAAATGTTATAATAGTAGTTTGACGTGTTGTCAAATATTTTTTCAAGTTAATGTGGCATAAATATATTGAATCCATCCGGGAAAGTTCAGGAGTCAGGTTGAATGGAGTTCCTGGTTCAAGGTAGATGACTCACCAGTGAAGGTAGGCTGTGGATATCCCTCAGACAGTGGAGAGTAACTACGAAAACACAGCTGGTACAACGATCTGGTTTATTAGACTCAGTCTCGCAATACACAATGACCGATAGCGAAGTGATGTTACCTTCCTGGCAGGCAGCACGAATCCGCCTGCTGCTTGCTCTTCCTCTCCTTAAGTAGCCACTTTGTTGTTAGCTCAGTGGTCGCTACGGCACTCATGTGCAGCTCGCTGCACCTGTGGCACCATCTGGTAGAGTAGTCTCTTACTCCAGATCCGACACAGCCATCCTGCTGTGACAATGAGTGCGATAGGATCAGCACAAGGCCTCACCAGTAGCCACTTTATAGGCGCTGGAATCCGTCATCGGGTGTACGTGAGAAACTCATCCCACCCTCAAGAATCATACTGCGGATACCAGGCTACCTCATTACACCCCTGCTTTAATCTGAGATCTGGAACTTTTAGCAGCATATGCTTCTCACCTGGGATCTGATGTAGTTATCTAGTTAACCCCCTCAGATGACAGTGAATTAGTAGCATACATTTTCTACATAATGTTTGTCACCAGCTTTGCCCAGTGACCATTAAAACCCGCAAACATTTTTTGGACACATTGCAGAACATGGATTACATTTTGATAGAGTTGGCTGATAGCCAGTTGCAAAAGGCAACACACACCCTGTGGTCAACTACATAATGTACAATACAAGAATAAAATATTGCAGTGAGATAGGATGAGAGTTAATGGTGTTATTATCTGTAAAGGTAATGAAACAAAGCTAGAACATCATCCTGAAATGTTTATTGTTAAATGGAAAAACAGAAGTATCAGAACACAAGGCATGCTAAATATAAACAAAATTACTGGAACCAGAATGTGGCAGGGAAGACAAAAGAAAGGAAACGAACCATCACGAATAGATGACTAGATACTCCTATTTAAACTCCTCTATTTTCAACATCCCATGCATTGTTTTGATGGACAGCCATCTCGGGTTACCTGTTATGCTCCGTCCAGAACAGTGGAAAAAGAGAGAAATTATTCTCACCACAGGTATTACTTTAATACCCGCATTTGGAGCAAAGGAGAAGATGGTAAATATGAAAGTGCTACTTTAACTATTGATTCAAGAACAAAATGTGGAACTTGTAGTTTTGGTGGTAGTTGTATTAAAATGAATATCAATGTGGGGTGTGATACTGGAGCAAATCAGATATTGATTGAAGGAACAAGACTATCCAGTATTTGGTTCCCTCTACCAGGGGCGGATCCAGCGGGAGGGGGGGGGGGCTAGAGGGCTCAAGTCCTCCCGCGCCGACCCCAAAAGGGGTCCACCCTTGACATCGTAATTTTGGAGATTTTTATTTTTTTTAAGCTCTCCTGGTGTTTTAAGGGGGCAGCAATCCGAGGAGACTACCCTCGTCCGACTCAAGGCCCCCCCTCCCCTGACCAAAGTTCACCCAAGCCCCCTCACAAACCAAATTCTGCTCAAGACCCTCCCAAACCAAAATCCTGGGTCCACCCCTGCCCTCTACCATATTATGGTCAGCGACAAGCGGGAGGGCAATTGAAATGAGATCTCACAATGCAAAATATTGACGTTCAGCTTGTACAGATTAGGGAATAACTATTGCCACAACAGGGACTGCTGTTTGTTCCTTGTCTGGCGAACGAATTTTGGATGCCGATTACAAACACGTGACAAGTGTGGCTGGTTTTCCAGATCCAGACGTTGGGTGAATATACAAGTCCTAAGAGACACGGATATTTGCGGATCCGTTTGAAAAATTTGGGATTGTGTGTCTGTGGTCACATACGCTGGACCCCGCCTATTACTTCACATCTCCAGGACTTTTACGACAGGCTATGTTAAGGAACACGTGTATCGAACTTGACCTGTTGACTTACGTTGAAATGCGTCTTATTTTCGTACGCGGAATTTGGTGCAGCTTACTATCTGACTTACAAAAATCCAGCTTGGGGTAATAGAGGTGTGATCCTTTGCAGGCGCACCACGTAGACAATCTACATAGTCCATCTAGAGAGTTTGGTGACTGGTCAGCCAAACCTTTAGTCCATCTGATGGTTTGACTGCAGTCTAGTGGTAAATGTGTACATTTTCTACCTGAGACATGAAAACTCAACAACTAAAGAGCCATTCGCTTCGTCCATAATAACACCGTCAACCTTCTCGTCCTTCTGTCAGGCCGGTCGCCCACTGCAAGCGTATTTGAGTGATTAACAGGTCTCGCGTAGTCGCGGGTATTGGTGCGACTGATCCCAACCAGGGCCGGCGCTAGGCTTCTCGGGCCCCGGATAAGCGATCATAGGCCCCCCCCCCTTTCCCCGAAAATATTTTTACTTTAGGGGGCATGCATAAATTACTTAAGGTGTTTTTCCGAACCCCCCTCCAAAACCTCACGTGAGATTTCCGAAGACCTCCCCCCCTTTGGTGATATTTCGCCGGACCCCCCCCTATTTCACCTCAGATAATTTATGGATGCCCCCTTACATTTATATATATATATATATATATGATTTTAAAGTTTTTGTTTGAATTTTATTTATTTAGGCATCCAGGCCGGCGGGCCCCCTTTTGGTGGCCCGGGCCCCCGGTACTTTTGCCCCGCTTAACCCCCCCTAACGCCGGCCCTGATCCCAACACACGGAACGTTATTAAATGGCGTCCACTGCAAGCGATCTTGAGAAACCCATGGTAGCAGACTACAGGCGACGAGCGACGGGTCCTACCGGAGTAGGATTAATCGCTTGTTGCCGCCGTTACGTATTCTATGCTCCACGTTCTTTTCCGTGTATACCCCTGTCTTTGTTCGTTTTACCTATCTATATGCGTAATGAGAAATTAATCAGTGGCGTAAATCAGTAAACACTGTTGTGGTATACCATAGACAAGCGGCACTACTCACGTGATATTCAGCAGAAATTGTGGGAAAAAGTTGCAGAAATAATTTTCAGTAAAAAAAGGCAGGTTATCATGACACATATACTATCGTAGATACTTTAAAATTCATACCCTGTATAAGTACACTTAAATAAAACTTTTTGAAATTGCAATATTAACGATTACTCTAAATTTACATTTAAATTACACCTGCTAATAAAATATCTCCAAAATTTGTATTTCTTGAAATAATATTTCCATTTTTTTAGAAAACATATTAATCATGAAAATGCTAGGTATATTACTAACCTGAAATTTCCACAAAAAGGAGGTTCTCAACAAGATGATTGGCAAGGTACAGAACGTAATTTCGGACATGGTATCAATTCGCCTTCTTCGAAACTCTTAGCATCCGCAACGATCCAACCCATCCGTTCAACCACCAAGACTAGGCGCAGAAAAAGAAATTCTAACAAATAGTTTCTTGAAATAAAGAGAGCAATATTAAAATTATTAACAGTGTCGTTTAAGGAGCTAGTAATATCCCGATTTTTCTAGTTTACTCCTGTTTCTGAATAACGTTCCTCTTCATAGGGCAGTATGGAATAAATTGCGGAATAAATTTTTACTGATGAGGATGCAACTCCAACATCTCCACACGCAGCTTCTCCAATTTCATCGCCCTGGTCCGCTCAATGAAACACTCCAGTTCCATCTCTGACACCCCCAACAATAGATTACAAACCACCTGAACCCGATGACATTTCTTTGTAAACGTTTGAAATGTGCCGTAAAAAATCGGTGTTGCTCGAGTACTATTTGGTAAAGAATGTAAACTTTTGTTTCTATTTTCATTTAGATAGTACATTTTTTTAAAAGAATATTATTATTATTGTTTTGCTTATTGCTTTAGGCCTTGATGACGTCGCTGTCACAAGGAGTGAAGGGACTGAGGGCAAGGAACGGGAATGAATTCGGCCATCGCCTTTTGAAAGAACCATCTCGGTATTCGCCTAGAGTGGTTTGGTGAAACCATGGAAAACTCAAATCTGAATTGCCGGATGGGGATTCAAATCGGCTTCCTCCGAGGTCATAGCGTTACCGCTCACCCACCACGGGCGGTGAGAAGCTCACAAATAGCTTACGTTGACTTTACTTGTATGCGATTTTTAAATTACTTAGTATTTTGTAACTTCAGTGGCTTTAGGGGGCGTCGACAGCAAGGTCATTAGCGTTATAATTTCACCTTGTCTTGCATTTTCTGAATGTTATGGAATTTTTGGTTTGTCAAATCAAATACCTATCGTGCTTTCGGTTTAGTAGAAAACAGAATTTATCAAATAAGTATTTAGTACCACTCACCCCAGAGTCATAGATGTTCCGTGGAAGTTTTTGTCGCTTTGAAATTAGACTCGTTGGTAACTGAAGGATTTATAGGATTTTAAATACACTGAAATTTCTCAGGGCTCAATCTGCAATAATTATTAAATTTTTGTGTATCCTTCTCCAAATCACCATGTAGCGGAGGAATTCTCCAAATGAATTCCGTCTTGCTAACATTGAATTAACCCAACGCGAAAAATTTCTACGATTTTTCGCCAGGCAAGGACTTTCTATTTCGCAAAATTTGGAAAAACTTAAAATATTCGCAACAAATCACTGGTATACCTGTTAGCGGCGAAAGACACGGTCGAGAACTGCTCCAACAATCATAGACGCGGGACTCTGTCGGCTATAGTGGACGGCCTCAATCGTTCCTTGTCGCCCCCACTCAAAGTCGTCTATAGTTGCTGGAGTTGTTAGTTGCTCAAATACGCTTGCAGTGGACGACCAGCCTTAGTCTTAAACATATCTTGGGAATCCACCAATTAGATGAAAATGTCTGTCAGTATGAGATTCTAAATAATGAAATCGACATATCGAGAAAACACGTTGTGACATACACAGTATAACATTACGTGAGCTAATTTAGGGATTTAATTGAGGGTTTTGGGACATATTTTGGTGTTTTTAGAGTGTGTTGCAATGTTTACGAGAGGCGCGAAGGGACAAAAGTTGCACAACATAGAACTGAATCCCTGTGGAATCGTCCGCCGGATTGCACCATATCCCGAAGGTCAAATGAGGCAGTAAGTAGTAGTCAGAGCCTGGTAGGAGGGCTTTCTAACGCCGAATGTGAGCGTATGTTTATGTAAAGGAGAAGTAGTTTTTAGCTGGAGTGAAGCATTATTTGTTAGTTTGGTAGCCGAAATCAGATCAACTTTTAATGGGGAGTAAGTGAATTTGGCTCTGAGAAGGTTTAGTAAGGGCTCAGCATATTTGTCTGTAGACCCATAGACTAACTTCAGCGATTTTGGTTTGAAAGGGCGGTGACTGTTTAAGGTGTTGTGTAGGGCCATAGATATTCCAGAAGTATTTAGAGAAGATTCAGCAAAGGTATTTTAATATTAAATTTGTTTTAGTTTCACTATCAGCGAAATAAGTTTGCGTGGAGAAGTTTTTTTTCGTCGGTTATCATATAAATAACACAAATGGAAGGTTACAACTGTTGGCAGCTATTTCAAAATCTATGGAATAAATGGTTTCCAGAAACGTTTGTAAAAATATTTTTATCATAGATTGTTTCCGCACTTCATCAGATTTGAGATATTTGTTTTCAAATATTGGATTTCAAATTCCTAATTCTGCTAATACTATAAGATCTATGATTACGAAGTTTTCAAATACCGTAACAGATGACAAGTTTGAATATTTCAAGAAACAATGAAAAAGATTTTGGTTGAGTCTTTGATAAGTGGAAGTCCCAAAAAATCACATATATTTGATCGTTTATGTTCACCGCAAAGAAACACATTTTAATCCCGGCTTGCTTAGAATACGCGGTTCGTGCACCGCGGAGCATTGCTTCAGTTTGGCTAAAGAACTGCTGACAAGCTTTGGTGTTATCGGAATAAGATCTGACGCTACAAGCGACATGGAAATTTTTTTTGCCTTTGTACATGCAATTGTACTTTTCACACAGCACACAGTTGGCCGTTGCCGACGTTTTATACCCCGATATAAGAAAACTGCTGAAAGAGAAGCTGAACACACAGAAAAACTTTGACTGACTTGGACATAGACGACGAAAACCTGGACTGGGTAATCGAAGCACAAAATTACCCTGCAACACTGGATCATCTACCTACTGAAGTGATTCCCAGATATAATGATCTCAAAACAGTGTAGAAAGTTGTTAAGCTTCTAAAAAAAGTCTTTTATTTATGATCATTTCAAACCAACGAGCAAGGAGGCAGGAAGGGCTTTCTCGGCTGCTGGCTATATATGTAATTCATTGTAAATAAAGTGACAGTTTGAGAGCTTAGTATATTAATAGATTATTTATCAAACTGATATGATATACTGTAAGGCATTTAATTTGATCCAAAACTGATTACTTATCATATTTGATTATTTACTTAATAACTAGAATTAGTTTTAAAACAAAACTTCTAAAAGCGCAATGTATGCTGAAGGAAGGCTAATTAAAATATTGTTAACTGTTGATTTATATTATTTAACATTAAATCCGATTTATTAATTCAATAAATAGACGTTAATTATTTAATTTGATAACACTTTATAAACTGTGCTGGATCTCGCGGGATTGACGCCATTCCAGCAATCTGCAATTGAGGGATTGAAAACATTGCGGGATTGCAGTCCTTACTCCGACATACAGAAAGCATTAGACCAATGGCGTAGAGCATGTGCAAAAATTAGGATCCAGATAGAAAAATGTATTTATAATTTACGTTTTATGTATGACCAGATTATTATTTACCAATCCTTAAAAAAAAAATCGTTTCACGTTACTAAAACTACTCAAAGAGACTAATAAATGGGGTCTGAAAAGTTTTGAGGATCTGAATATTTATATTGTGGGATGAATGCAAGTAACCCAGAAACTGAATGCCATTACAGTAACACGACAAAGCTGGAACTCTGCTCCTGTGAAACACCAAGATATTCAAGATCCTACTACTGGATTTCCGGGATTCCATCTGAACAGCGACCAGTGAGGTAAACTATAAACCGCCCAGGAACAGACCACGTCAAATGCAACGCCATGCTTCATTAAGTGTGGACTTCGGGATTCTCCTGCATGTGACCGTTCAGCTCCTTCATAGAGCTCTATGAGGAAGTACGATTAACTATACCAAGATGTTATCAGTGCTACACCTTCCTTCTTCTGCAACAACTGAACATTGATTTGTGAATGTTCCCAACGTTTTTGTCCTTATATGTATTGTATATACTTGTATATTTCACATTAGTTGCCACACGATAAATAAATAACCGCCGTTAAAGAATTTAAATATTTGTGCAGCATTTTGCCGCAGGGTGGAAGATATCATAGACAGATGCAACATCAAACGAGTCAAGAAGGAAGACCATTCAAAAATACAAGAGGTGGTCGGTGTTGAGCATTAGTGATTGTGTATGTCGACTTACTTTATGTTGAAATTGTGACCATCTACTTTTTTCAACAAAGACGACATGTTTAAAACTGCATTGTTAAACCTCAAGGATCTTGGCACCAAATGCGGTATGCGGCGACAGGTGTAGGATCCCCAGTGGGTGGATGGCTGGCTGGATGGATGGAAGTGCAATCAACAAAATATAAAGAAATTAAAATGAAAGTATTAACAATATTTTACAGGGCATTTCAGTAGTGCACCCACAACTTCTAGGTGAGATAGGATTCACAAAGACATATCTGGATCAAATTTTAGGCGACTTGTTGTGCTGACGCTGTGAAGCGTGAGTTTTGCTCATGGTCGCGTTTTTGGACACCCTTTGTATCTCTATGCATTACGCAGTTGTCTAGCAGGCAAGGAAAAGCCGTTCATTCACTTACGTCTCTCTGTATGATGACATTTGCGTTACTATGTTGCTTTATAATCCGAGTGGTCTTTTTGCACCCTACCTCTTCCAGAAATTTGTACATCCCTTAATTATAATATCTGTGCATATTAAATAAACAAGAAATGTAAGAAAAATGGCTAAACGATAAATGCGAAGTGAGAAATGAATGAAGTTGTAATAGCTAGAGAACAATCAACGCACAACACGACACAAGACTTGGCAAATGAAAAGATGGGGTGACAACAAAGTTAATGGGAAATCTCTTTTGAGCTGGCAGATGAATGAGGACAGCGTTGACAGTATCACGCTGGAAAAGGAGAAACACTTTTATTCTGGATATTTGACACTCACCTTTATGAATACAAGTTGACAGATCGAAAATTTATTTTTTCGGGCTTTACGCCTTGTTGACGTCAAGGACATTAGAGGTGGGAAAGGATTCTGCCATGGCCTTTTGAAGGAACCAACCCGGCATTCGCCTGGAGTGAGTTCGGGAAACCACGGAAAATCGAAATCTTGATGGGTCGGACGGATATTATCACAGGTAGCAGGGATAAGGCAGCTTCTGAAGTAATTCTCGATTTGTTGTCAGATAATCATCTCGAGCAGCTAGTTAATGAACCTACGCGGTGTCATAACGGTAGCGAAAACATTTTAGACTTGCTGGTCACCAACAGGCCAGAATTATTCACCGACATTTCAACGACCACAGGAATAAGCGATCACAAAGCGGTAATTGCGACTATCAAATTAATGATCGAGCGAAAAAGGAAAAAAGGGCGGATTGTATACAAATTCAGTAAGGCCTCAAAGGAGTGTTTTAGAACCTACCTGAGGAATAAATACCATAACTTCAAGTCAACAAAGGACACCGTTGAAGAGATGTGGCATCGTTTTATACATATAGTCAGGGAAGGCATAGAAATATATATACCAAAGCGGACAATAAAGGGAGAGGATGATCCACCGTGGTATACATGCGAAGTCAAAAAATTACTCAAAAAACAAAGGAAAATACACGCACGCTCAAGAAGGAAGGGGTGTCGCAGCGATTTAGAAACCTTAGCTGATTTAAGAGGACGTATTAAGAATGTAATGCGCGAGGCCTTTAACGATTTTCACTCCAACTCTCTCTCTAAGAGTCTCACAGAAAACCCAAAGAAATTTTGGTCGTATGTACGAAAAGTTAATTGTACCAACAGCAATATTCCAGCACTAATTCGTGAAGGTTCCGAGGTTAATGAAAGCCGCGATAAAGCTAACGTACTAAATACTGTATTCAAAAATTCATTTACAAATGAACATAAGGATAGTATTCCCGTTTTCCCACGCCGTGGCGAGTCGGTGATGGAATCATTACGAATAGATACTGCAGGTATCGTTAAGCAATTAGAGCTCCTGAAGTGGGGGAAAGCACCGGGCCCGGATGGAATTCCAGTAAGAGTATTTTCAGAGTATGCTGCAGAAATCGGGCCATTTCTGTCTGATATATTCAGTAAATCATTAGAAGAGCGAAAAGTACCTTCAGACTGGAAAATCGCGCAAGTAACTCCGATTTTCAAAAAAGGTGATCGAAGTGATCCTGGGAACTATCGTCCCATATCTATAACATCTGTTTGTAGTAGAGTTATGGAGCATATTATATGCTCGAACATTATGAATTTTCTAGATTATAATAATTTGCTTACAACAAATCAACATGGATTTCGGAAGAAAAGATCATGTGAAACACAGCTGGCCCTATTTACACACGACGTAATGAAAGTTATCGATACAGGTTCACAAGTAGATGCAATTTTTTTAGATTTCCAGAAAGCCTTTGACTCTGTGCCACACAACCGCCTTTTAGCGAAGCTTCGAGCTTACGGTATATCGGATCAGCTTTGTGAATGGATAATGGATTTTCTAACTGGTCGGTCGCAGTATGTTGTCGTTGAAGGAGAAAGTTCTTCTAATCTAGATGTTACATCGGGTGTACCTCAAGGAAGTGTAATAGGACCACTTCTTTTCTTAATTTTTATAAACGATCTCGGAGACAAAGTGAAAAGCCTTTTTAGATTGTTTGCTGATGATGCGGTTATTTATAGGGAAGTAAGAACTTTGGCCGATTGCTTAGAAATTCAGCGCGATCTGGATGTTATTTTGGCTTGGTGCGCTGAGTGGCAACTTACTCTAAACTGTAAAAAGTGCAAGACAATGAGCATAACTAACAAAAAGAATCCAATTGTTCAGAAATACGAGTTAAACAATACAGTTATTGATATGGTCGATTCTATTAAATATTTGGGAGTAACAGTACAAAGGAACATGAAATGGGACATACACATTAATTCTTTAGTAGGTAGAGCAAATTCTAGGCTGCGATTCATAGGTAGAATCTTGAAAAATTGTAATGAACAAACAAAGGAGATAGCGTACAAATCTCTTGTGCGTCCACATTTGGATTACTGTTGTGCCATTTGGGACCCGTTTCGTAAGGGATTGATCGAAAGTATAGAGAAAGTACAGAGAAGAGCCGCTCGATTCGTGACCGCTTGCTACAGTCCTTATGAAAGCGTCACAGAACTGATTAGTAGATTAGGTTGGGAGTCTCTGGTAGATAGACAACACACGTTTCGTTTAAACTTATTGGAAAACATGCGTACTCCAACTTTCACTCATGAGTGTAGTGAAATACTTCTTCCACCAACCTATTTGAGTCGGAAGGACAGGAAAGATAAAATTAGAGAAATAAGGTGCCGGACTGATTCTTATATGAATTCTTTTTTCCCTCGTACCATTAGGGATTGGAATGCACAGCAAAGAGATTAGCTTTGGTGCTGAGCACCCTCTGCCACCCACAATTTTGTGAATTGCAGAGTATATATGTAGATATATTTGAACCCGTGTTCTTCCGAATGCCAGGCTCGGTCGGAGAATTTAAACCAAAACGTGGAGTACAGAAGACTACAACAGAATCAATAAAACAACTAGTATGAGATGGAACGAAAAGATGATTCATAGAATCAAAATGCTACGAAACATGGGAGACACCAACAGATTTTTGTAAAAAACTTCTTATTTTCAGCCAACTCTTGACCACGGGAAATAACTTCATGTTTTCTTGTAAAATCCTTGTTCCAAAAATTTCGTCAAGCTTTCACTCTATTGTTTTGTTCACTCTGTTTTTCTTAGGTTCTGTTCTTTCTCTTGGAAACCCTGTAACTCTGCAAACTTTTTTCATCGTATGACCCTGTTCAAGATTTCATCTTTCGTAAAACTCATTTCTGCAATATCACTAACCCAACGAATTTATCCAATAGTTGTCCATAAAAGCAATACTTCTTTTTGTGATACTATCTGAAAGTTTTCATTTCTTTACTAGCCTTTTCCAACGACTCGTTTCCATTTTTCCTTCTCAAATTTTTTTTCTGCTCTCCCTAATTTTTCAATTTCTCCTGTTTTGTATAACACTAAACTCTCCACCGCATAGAGAAATTCTGGTTTTATATCAGTGTTATAATGTCGAATTTTCCCACTATTGATATTGATATTTTGCTCTAAAACTGATAATTTCCATTTTTCGTGATTTTTTTTTAGCTGCCTCTTTGCCTAGAACACTAGAATATATCATTTCTACAAGAATTTATTGACATTATTGATTTTTCCGTACTTTATGTTTAGGACTTTAGGAGAATATTTGTCATGTATATATATATTTGTTAAACGAGATTTTCAGTTCTGCTTTTTCAGCTGTCTCATTCACTGTGTTGATATTTTCTGTTCCCGTATATACAGTTTCTGAGAGAATTGGTAAAGCATTTGCAAAGGCTAGACAGTTGAGACTTAGGTTCAAATTCTTGTAGCCCAATTTAATTTCTTGTATTCCTTTGTCTTTACAAAAAAACAAGAACAGCAATAGAAGTAAAAATTTGACACTAAAACACAGTTATAATAACATATGCCTCTAGGCGAAAGAAGAAATTGAAAATTTAGAGAAAAAGAAGAGAAATATTTTAGCTAAATTCTTGGACCAAGGAAAAATAGATTTTTTTGTTTGTTTGTTTTTGTAACAGTTTAACGTCCCTTTTTAACAACGTGGTCTTTAGAGACGGGAAAGGATGGGGGCAAGGAATGGGAAGGAATTCGGCCATGGCCTTTTGAAGGAAGCATCCCGGCATTCGCCTGGAGTGATTTGGGGAAACCATGGAAAACCCAAATCTGGATGCCCGGACGGGGATTCGAACCGCCGTCCTCCCGAATGCGAGGCCAGAACGCTATCCGTTACACCACCACGCTCGGTGGAAAAATAGAAACGAGTGGAAGAAAAAGACTAATCTCACAAAAACAAGTCTTGTAAAAATATGCTTGATCATTGAAACAAAGTTATGAGATCTACTTCTGAGCCAAGTCTACAGTTAACAGTATATGCTCACTTCAGTTTCTGAAACATCTCGCTGTTCGTTTATTTAGAATAAAAAATATTCTGGTGACTACGCCATTATGCATGCCATGTTTTATAATAAAGTGTATCCCACAAAAACAATTCTTGTAAAAATAGGCCAAGTCTCGTGTTCATGTAGTGATAAAAAGTTATGAGATCGTCTTCTGAGCCAAGTGTGTATTCACTTAACTTTGTGAAACAAAATGGTTTCTCTCGGTATCATAAATCGTTTATTTAGGATAAAAACTCTAATGACTTGGCCATTATGCAAGCCATGTTTCAGTTAACCATAAATGTGTTGTTTTATCAAACATATAAATACGTAAAAGCCAAGATTTCTATCGATCTTTTTCGAATTTAACAAGTTTATATTATGCCTTCAATTTAAGTAAAAATTATCACGTGCATAATGGCCAAGTCATCACATTTTTCATCCTAAATAAACGACCTTTGACACTGAGAGAAACCATTCTATTTCACAAAGTGAAGTGAATACACACTGTAAAGTGTAGACTTGGCCCAGAAGAAGATCTCATAACTTTTTTGTCACTACATGAACATGAGACTTGGCCTATTTTTACAAGAATTGTTTTTGTGGGATCTCATTTCTTTTTGTAAGTTTATCAGTTAGTCTCTCTGAATCGCCGCTGAAATGTAATGATTCCATTTGAAAATCGGTGAATAAGAACATTTCAGAATTGAAGACATCAATCAATATAGGTTACCAACAAAACCCACTCTATTAAAACAATGGGAGTGCGCCGTAGCCTAGCAACTGCCATTAGTTATAAACAAAATTACTAGTAACGTCCAAACTATGCATAGGAACAAAGTAAAATTTAAGATATTAGTAAAAATTGCTGATCTCTATGCATTAAAAAATTCTCAGGCATATAGCTTCAACCGGAGCCCCAAATATGTGCCAGAATTTTTCATGTTTGGGATTGTAAGTAAATAAATACCGTGAAAAACTCCAATATTAGACTTTATTATGATTTAAGGATGAAACCATATATGTGTACCAAATTATTACTTGTTTCTAGGATTACTGGAAGTACAGTGAAATTTTGATGTTAGGGTGTCACGGCCGAAATAAAATTTTGAATTTTAATAACTTCCAGAGTAAGAAAAGGAAGGAAGTAAAATTTAATAAAATTAGTAAGCTCACTCTACAATGAGAATCTGAGGAATATTGAGTTATGAGGGTAGGTAGCGATTTCACGTTAGGGATAGGTGAGGGGTAGATATATGGAAATCTAAGAGTTTCAGACTTTTCTTATAATATGTGCGTAAAATGCTATCTATGTACCAAATTTCAACTTTCTGCGGCTACGGGAAGTAACTTAGAGTTTTGATGATCATGAGTCAGTCAGTGCGTGGGTGAGTGAGTGACAAAATAACTGAAGTTTGAATCCAAATAACATCCGAACTAAGAACATTAACGAAATAAAACTTAGTGTGTTTGCTAAGATTGCTGATTTCTATGAATAACAGAAATTTGAGACATATAGAATGAATACGACCGAAACAATTGAGGTTCAAAAATGGCCCGAATCGCTTCGAGAAAAAGGTAGGCAGTGCCGCCTTTGAGTCGACTTGCACTGTCGTGCATCCAAATACATCTTGTCATATAATTTTGAAAAATTACTGAACAACGATAGACATAAGCGTAGGACGTGTACGTCTCTGTAGTACATTTACGCATAGCTTGTGGTAGCTCAGTGGTTAATGCGCTTGCTTACAGATGTTTCTAACGTGGTCTCCGGTTCAAAGCGCGGTGGAAGCAAAGATTTTCAAGAGTTGTTTTCGATCGTATGATCCACGCCTGGACGGCCGGTTGTTCGGATTCCATGTCAAACTGTAGATACACAAATTTAGGGGTGCAATGCTTGGCAAATCGTAGGCGGTGTAACAATGATGTAGATGTATACTTTTTTACGCTATAATGATCCCTCAGGGGTTGTTACAATCTCAGTCAGTGTGTGTGTGATCCGCAATAATAATATTATAAATGAGGAAGAAAGTTTCTTTCTTATTGTTACGTTTTGACGACTAAATGGTTATACCGATAACGATGGAATTTGACAAGGAAATACTTTGTATCTGTAAGAGGGACACAGGACATTTTTTTCGGTGTGAATAACAGTTTTAGTCACGAAATTTTGAGAACTTATCGAATGATGACAGACAGACGGATGCGTGTGTTAGTCTGTAATGTTACGTCGGTTGATCAAGCTGTGCTTTTCGCGCGGTCTGTTAGTGTATGATTTGTAAGTAAATTTCGTTTAGAGATAAAACCTATTATCTAGTGTAGATGTGGATTTGCTCTGCATTGTACTATTATTTTGTGTCTACATAAAAGTTTCAGGCACCGATTTATTTTGTACTATTTTTTACATGACTTGTGGGCGTAAACCTGGTCTAAGGTGTAACTGTAGCAGAGCACGAGCAACTAAAGTTATTAGAACCCAAGAATCGGATACTCATGCTGAAGAAAAGACCGGGCTGAAATAAAGCTGCCTTCAGTTAACTCCCCCCCCCCCCCCCACACACACACACACATTCCCTCATCTTCGTTTGTTTTTCCGTTTTTTAAATATGTTGGAAATTGATTCTCTTCATGATACAGGTTCGACGGTAGAATGATATTGTAATGGCTTTCCTGTCATATTATGCCGACTTGGTGTTGTTTGGGACCAATCCTACGTTACTAACAGCTTTCTATGTTCAGTTCTGGCAATTAAATTCTTAGGCCACGCGTACGAAGTCGCGGGTATCAGCTAGTAATAAACAATGTGACTTTCATTTCAGTAACAATTACACCTGCATAATGGAGAAGTCACGAGATTTTTAATTTTTTTATTTTAAACAACGTTCTATAGCAACCAGAGGAATTATTCTGCTTTAGAAAGTGAAGTGAATACAAACCATAAAAAGGAGACATGTTTCAGGGCAAGATATAATAACTTCTTGTCACTAAACAAACACAAGATTTGGACTATTTTTACAACAATTGTTTTTGTGGTATTTCATTTTCTTTCTTAAGGGTCCATAAACTACGCGATTCCATTTTGGCCTCATTTGAATACCTTGCTTCCCCCACGTATCCTGACGCCCCACCCTCGAGTGGAACATAATTATTTCCTTTTTATATTTTGTGCTGTTTCTCATACCATACTACCATTAAAATTATTGCGTTTATAATAAAAAGGACCGATATTTGCTTTATTTACTTATTGTAATTATAAATATTCTCATTCAAAGTGTGATACTACCATTAATACAAACTGTTAATTATTGGAATAATCTCTTTCTCGGGCACAGCAAGGGAATCTTTTCTTCTTGAGTTTCCTAAAAAAATCGCTATCATAATTGATAAAGTAGAACCAACTATACATGCCGCGTAGTAATAATAAGAAGAACTACATTTTTTGGTTGCTGTTTCTATCACTTTTCTTTCCTATATTACCAGAGAATGATTTCTTTTTGCTGCTTAATATGCTTCCATAGCTGACTGACGCCGCCTTCCACATTAAAAATTCGCTAGGAAAACATTACTGACAAGCTTAGTAAAGTTTATTGTACAGCGTTATTTCACACGAAACTCTGAACTTGAAATATCACTTCAATGCCACGCTCTCTGAAAACAATGAGTGTGCATTTTGAGTGACCATTCACGATTGCCATAGAATTCACCCCCCTATAAGTAAATTCCAAGTAACTTCCAAAGTAAACATAGGAACAAAGTAAAATTTAAGGAATTGGTTAAACTTGTTCATCTCTATGTAATATAGAAATCTCAGGTTTATAGCTTCATCCCCAGCAAAGCAACTAAGCCGCAAATACGTGCCACAATTTAACATGAGTGGGATTGTAATTAAATAAATACTGGGAAAAACTCAAATTTTAGATTTTTGTTATGATTTAGGGATGAAACCATATATGTGTACCAAGTTACTTGTTTCTAGGATTACTGGAAGTACAGTGGAATTTGGATGTCAGGGTGTCGTGCCGAAGTAAAATTTTGAACTTCAATAACTTCCAAAGTAAGAAAAGGAAAGAAGTAAATTTAATACATTAGTTAAGCATAGTAAGCTCACACCACAGCGAAAATCTGAGGTATATAAAGTTATTAGGGTAGAAAGTGATTTTACGTAAGGGGGTAGGTATATGGAAATTCACAAGATTCAGACTTTTCTTACAATATGTGGGTAAAATGTTATCTGTGTACCAAATTTCAGCTTTCTACGGTTGCGGGAAGTCCCTTAGAATGTTGATGATGATCAGTCAGTAAGTCAGTGAGTGAGTGTCAAAATAGGTGAAGTTTGCATCCGAATAACATCCAACCAATTAACAGTAACAAAATAAAATACCTTAAATGTGTTGCTTTATGAAACTAACAAATGCGCAAAAGCCAAGATTTCCCTCGTACGTCTTTCCCGTTTGACAAGTCTTGGAATAAATCATATACGTTGCATTTCAACAAAAATTATGAGATGCATAATGGCCAAGTAATCTGATTTTTTTCCTTCCTAAATCAACGATCTATAACTTTCAGAAAGTGAAGTGAATACACACTGTATAGTGTAGACTTTGCTCAGAGCAAGATCTCATAACTTTTGGTCACTGCTTAAACACGAGACTTGGCCTAATTTTACAAGAATTGTTTTTGCGGGAACTCATTTCTTTTTGTAAGTTGATCACTTATTCGACTCGTCACTCAAATGTAACGATTCCATTTGAAAATCAGCGTATTAGGACATTTCAGAATTCAAGTGACGTGAATACATACTGTAAAGTGTAGACTTGACTCAGAACAAGATCTCATAACTATTTGACACTGGACTATTTTTACAAGAATTTTTTTGTGGAATCTCATTTATTTTTGTAAGTTGGTCGCTTATTCGAGTCGCCGCTCAAATGTAACGATTCCATTTGAAAATCGTCGTATTAGGATATTTCAGAATCAAATACATCAATATACGTTACCAACAATGCCGACGCTGGTTGTGCGCTATGACCGAGCACTGCCGATTGCCACCGTAAGTAAATAACTAAGCATAGGAAAAAAGTAAAATTTAAGATATTAGTTAATATTGCTGATCTCTATACATTAAAGAAATTTGAGGCATATAGGCTCATCCGCAGCAAAGCAATTAACCTGCTAATATGCACCAAACTTTTTCGCGTTTGAAGTTGTCATTGAATAAATACGGGAAAAATCATCAATATTAGACTTTTCTTTATGATTTGGGCATGAAAACATATACTCGTATGTGTGCCAAATTACCCGTTTCTAGGATTACGGGAAGTACAGTGGAATTTTCGTGTAGGTGTGTCGTAGTCGGGAAAAATTAATTTCAGTAATTTCCAAAGTAAGGAGAGGAAGGAAGAAAAATTTAAATTTAGTAAGTTCCGTCCATAGTGAAAATCTGATGCAAATAAATTTTTTAGGGTAGAAAGCGATTTGACGTTTGGGGAAGTAAGGGGTTGATTTAAGGAAATTTACGGGTTTTAGACTTTTTTATGTGCCAAATTTCAGTTTTCTGCGACTACGGGAAGTACTTTAGAGTTTTGATGATCTTTAGTGAATGAGTGAGTGTATAACAAAATCGATGAAATTTACTTATGAATAACATCAAAACTAAGAACAGGAACGAAACAAAATTTAGTATTTGTTACGATTGCTGATATATGGAGAACTTTATTACATATGTAGTAAAATTACAATGGATGGTAAAAGTAAGAAGTTATCGGAATAAGATTAGACTCAAAACGTGCATTCTTCATAATGTAGTGAGCACGTACTTAATACTGATCCTTTGGGAATGAAGTTGGACAATTTGGCGATAAAGGGTTTTACTTGGTTACGTTTTTTCCACCTTAATTTGGAACGATATTTACTGACGTTTTTGTTCTGGACGTCGTGATAAGTAAGGTAAAGGCCGGCCACATGGCTTTCGCGGAAGTTGTCTGTGGCACAGAGAAGAGGATTTCTTCTCGATTTTCAGTCCTTATTGTACAACAGGCTGAGTGAGCCTTCAGGGCTGTTCCAGACCTTCAGAATTGAAGAAAAATTTCCGGCTTAAACGGGGATCGTATCCAGGCCGTATTCAGACGTTCTTCGTATAGAGCAGGGGTCCCCAAAGTGGTCGGTATCGACCCCTGGGGGTCGATAAGAGTTCTCCGGGGGTCGATTAATACTCGGGGGTCGAAAGGGGGGTCGATTGATAATAAAGAGGATCAGTTAAATAGTCTAGGGAAAAAATGCGAATATTCCAACAAAAATCCAAAATAACTGACTACCCCCGTTATAATTTGAGTAGTACCGAAGCCTGCGTCGCTTTTGGTATGTGTTAAGGCGAAAACATACTGTTTGATTTCGCCGCTTTACTCTTCACATGGCATTGCTAGTGGTTATTCCTGTGAGAAACGAATGTTAGACCAATTTACGAATTGTGTCTCTTCTAAGGTCCGTCTTTGGGATAAGAAAGAAGTTCAACATCACAATTATTTTATTTTAGCTAAGCAACTTTATGAACTCAACAAGTATTAAAACTTTATTTTTTATTTACTTCGGGTATTTAAGCATTTTATGTTCGGGATGACGCTGTTTGAATCCCCGTCCGGGCATCCGGTTTTGAGTTTTCCATGGTTTACCCAAATCACTCAAGGCTAATGCCGAGATGCTTCATCCAAAAAGCCATGGCCGAATTCCTTCCAGTTCCTTGTCCGCAGTTCCATCCCGCCTCTAATGACCACGCTGTCGACGAGACGTAAAGGCACAGAGAAGGGGAGGGGGAGTGAACGCTGCTGGTTCATTATACACAATTGCACTGTTAAACTCTAGTATGGTTTCCACTCTATGTATTGTATATCTAAATGTAGATTTTGTCCTTTACATAGAAAATATCGTAATATACCGAAAAATCATTAAATATAGATACTTCTTTTTTATATTTTCCTATCTAATTCCATTGAATAGGTTACTTTTAGATGTAATTATTATTCCTTCCAAATCTAGATATATATTGTTAGCAAAAAGTAGCAACAACGCACTCTGAGAAAGAACAGGCAGTTCTTTAAAGCTCGTGCGGGAATAAGTTGCGTCTCTTACTGCCACTGTTTTATGGTGCAGCGAATCGTATCGTGTTGTTCATATTATAAATCTGAGTTTAATACCTACAATGTCGTCTACCAGTGCTAAGAAGAAATGCAGACAATATTCACACGAGTATTTGAAAATATGGTTTTGGTGCCATCTTTCTGCTAATCAAACTATTCCTTTGTGCTTGTTATGTGAAAAAAACATTCAGCAATGATGCTATGAAGCGGCGAAAATGAAAGACCACTTGGAAAGGATCCATTCTGATAACAAAACAAAGATTTGAGTATTTCAAAATACTAAAGAGAAAATGAGAGATCGGTCAAATTTAAGTACATATTTGAAGTCATCTGCTAGCGCTGATAGTGAAGGAGGACTGCGGACATCCTACAGCATCTCTCTTAACATAGCAAAGAAAGGCAAACTGTACACTATTGGTGAAGAGATTATAGTACCAGCTATAAAAGATGTTATTGAAAATGTTACGAAGAAAGACTCTCCAACTATTTTAAAGTGCATACCATACGAGTGCAAATACTGTGCAGCGACATATAGAGGAAATGGCCGATGATGTGGAAAGATCTTTGACCTCTGAGCTCCAGCATTGTAAGTTTGCTATTCAACTTGACGAATCAACTTTCGGAAGTTCAAATCTTCTCATGGCTTATGTCAGGTTCCATAGTCCATTTCTGAATGAGACTGTTGATGAATTCTGTTCGCTAAATATCTTCAAACTGATTCAAAAGGTGAGACAATTTTTTTATGTTTGCAAGATTATTTGAACAAGCACAACATTCCTTTCGGGAATATTACTGCAGTAGCTACTGACGGTGCACCTGCTATGGTAGGCCGTTATAGAGGATTTTTCGTCTTTCTGAAGGAAAAGGTTCCTAATGTACGTACCGTTCACTGTGTCCTACACAGGCAGCATCTTGTAGCCAAAAAATTGAGTGGCGAGCTGCATGATACTCTAAAAGTGTGCATTAGGTCAATTAATAAAATTAAAGCTCCCTCTCAATTCCCGACTGTTTGCGAAGTTATGTGAAGAAAATGATGAACCTTTCAATCAATTACTTTTGCACACTGAGGTAAGGTGGTTGTCAAGAGGTGATAGTTTGCAGAGGCTTGTTGACTTGTACGACTCGTCTGCAGAGTTTCTTAAGAATGTGGATCCATTACTATGTGACGAGTTAAAAAAAGTGCAAGAACCATCTGTTCTATTTGGCAGAGTCTTTATTCGAAATAACAGAAGCGTTTGCAAGGAAAAAATGTTACAATTGTTCAAGCTCGAACAATTATAATGGCCTTTCAACTAAAAATGGACCTGTTAAAATCTTCACTGGTACGTAAAGATTTTAAGTATTTTTCAAACTTTCAACTACTAAAGAAATGAAGAGATACCCGCCCGTGATTTGGAGATATATATTAAACAACATCTCGATAAATTAAGAGAAGACTTCGAAACACTTTTCGAAGACTTGGAGAACATGCATGTTCCTGAATAGTTTGCTTCTCCATTTGATGTTAAAATTGATAATGAAGGTAATGAACCTGGCTTAGAAGATGAACTGATTGAAATATGAGTAGATCTGGAAGCTAAAGTGTTGTTTAAAAATAAAAACCTCAGCGAATTTTGGAGCAATAACAATATTGCTACAAAATACCCCAAGTTCAGAGAAGAAGCCGAACCTTTCTTACTTGCATTCCCAACTTCATACATGGTTGAAGCTCGCTTGAGCAATGCGAACGCTATTTTAACAAAACAGAGAAACAAGACTGAACTTGGAAAACTATAGTAATTTGCGACTAAAACTTACCAATTTTCAACCGAACTTCAGTAATCTTGCTGCTGCCGTCAGACCCATCCATCTCACTAATATCAGCTACTTTAATAAAAATGTATGTTAACATATTTTTAATATATTCAATAGTAGTCGTAAAATGGCAAATGTTTTTTCATCGAATATAATTTATTTACATTTTCAATGATTATTTTGTTTTACATTTTATGACGCTTACGGCTATAGGCTAGTTTCCATTTATCTACGTATAATTTGTTATTTTTTTTTTTACGATTATAATAGCAGTGTAAAATATCTCCTTTTTCTGTTAGTGTTGTTGATGGATTTTTAAGGTGTGGGAACTATAAATACTTTCTTTGGGTTGTTATGCAAGTATCCTTATTGCTTAGCATCAGAAATGCTAAAAATGATTTAAAATTTTCATGAGTGGCGATCCAGGAATTTTTCGAGCCGGGGCAAAAACTGTAGGAATGCCGTCCCTTGCAATATTATTGGCAGCTCCCATTTTTGTCGTCTGATCCCAAGTGCCGCCGCCAGGCGCCCAGGGTACTAGTAGAGCTAAAAAGAGGTTCTGGAATTTAAATCGCCGCCCTTCAAACATGATTTTGCCGCCCCCTTCAAGTTGGCACCCCGGTGTACATCCCCCGCCCCCCAGATCCAGCACTGGTTTTTATTAAACGTTAAATCTGGGGGTCGATGAGAAGACAAATGTTCTGTGAGGGGGTCGACGTGATAAAAAGTTTGGGGACCCCTGGTATAGAGCTACACGAACTACCGTCAAGATGAAATGTATCTCATTTACTCGTGTAACACTAGGCTAATGTTCGAAACTCCACGAAAATTCATCAAGTAGTGATCACGTTAATTTATAGATAATTTATTGTGGGCGGAACTCTTTATCTTTTAAGTGAAACTTCTTTGAGTGCGGTAGGAGGTAATTTGCTAGCGTTACGCGTCATGCATTTTGTCGCATGCGTCGCAACTTTCTGCACAAATGCACTTAAAATTTTAAACTTAAATTGCTTTAATACTCACTGAAAATTACGTCACGGCATTAGGCTGTATATTTACATCCGGAGAAGTCGCAATTATTACACACTGATACATGCACTAGTATTTTTAGTTGCTTTTTTGTTTAGTAATCGGTTTTTTTTATTAGTTGGATGTAGATAGTTTCATTCTATTCTGCGATCACTGTTACAGTGAGAAAAGAAATATGGATTTACGTTTATATCGCGTTACAGTGAATGTATTCATGCACGTGCGACAAAAACATTCATTTTCATGCAGTAATATTAACATTCGTCTTTACAGCAGGGGGAACGAATTATATAAGCGATGAGCCAGAAATCTGCGCTCAACTCTTCATTTTTGACGGGCTTAGAAACTAGTTATAACGGAAATTGACCGAGCGTGGTGCGTGAGCGGTTACGCTCTGGCCTCGCATTTGGAAGGAGGCGCGTTCGAATATCTTTCCGGGCATCCAGATCTGGGTTTTCCATGGATTCCCCAAATCACTCAAGGCGAATGCCGGGATGCTTCCTTCAAAAGGCCATCGCCGAATTCCTCCCCGTCCCTTGCCTCTTTCTCGCCTCTAATGACCTCGACGTCGACGAGGCGTAAAGCCATAAGAAACAGAATAACGGAAATTTATTGTAAGAATGGTTATCAGATAATTTAATCCAAGATTTTCGCCCATATGAAATTCTAAACAAAAAATACAGAATGCAATACTTTATAATCTATCGAAGTGTGCTTTAATTTTTTTTAATGATTTTAATGTTTCACGAGAATAAGTTGAACAATGTTTATATTTGCTGTACAAATTCAGTGTAGTATCATTCGTCCACTCGAGTGCAAAAGATA
The DNA here is from genome assembly GCA_031002005.1 of Vandiemenella viatica. Lineage (NCBI taxonomy): Eukaryota > Metazoa > Arthropoda > Insecta > Orthoptera > Morabidae > Vandiemenella > Vandiemenella viatica. The sequence goes on from CM061921.1 coordinate 256,220,651, forward strand.
CATAAAAATACACAGAAAAATAGATAGAAGTTTCACTTCTTGTGCGTTTACACCCTGATACACGCATCAGGTTTTTTTGTTTTTTTTGTTTCCTTGTTGCTTTACGTGTCGTCGACGTCGAAGTCATCAGCGGCGGAAAAGGACTGGTGGCAAGGAACAGGAATGAATTCAGTAATGTCCTGATGAGATTTCGAGAAATAATGGAAAACGTAAATCTGGATGGCCGAACAGGGATTCGAAACCGCGTCTCCGGAATGCGAGGCCAGGGCGTTACCGCTCACCCACTAAGCTCGGTACTGTTTCCTTGTATGAGTAGATATTCAATAATTTTTTACTGGTGGGATTTTTGTACTGTAGAAACTTTTTTCACTTTATGCAAACTCTTGAAAAAAATTGCCTCTTGTTTTTTGAATCGAAGTGATTGTAACGAAAATATTTGTGCAGCTCCATTTGTTGTTGGCGTTAATGGACGTGGGGCGTGGAGAATTATCTGCAATGGCACGTGGCGAGCCTCACGCGTTCCCACATGGGATATCTGCTATCTCTGCCAGTGTAATGTTGCAAGGCACCGACGGTCACCAAGATGTCTGCATCGTGTTTTGTATCCAATTACCACACCGTCTGTTCCTTTGTGAAGAGTGTGCGATAAACTTGTAGACCAAAGTAAATATGAAACGGCTATTAACTGACGGATTTATTTGGATAAAAGAAATAATTCCTTCCTTTTTTGTTAACTGAAACAGTTTTCTAGCAAAAAATTACTTAACTGAGAAAAACGGTGGATGAAGTTGGAAAAGTTTTTGAAATCTTTCACTTTGTTGTATAATTTTCTTGCTAAACATATGTTATCAATTGTGCCATTGTCAGATGTTTCTACGCTATGCTTCTGCTTACTGATATTCTAAAACAGTAAAAGCATTGAAAGAGAAATTGTAATTCGAACAACGGGATGATATTTTAAATTTGAACAACAGGAAGATTTTTAATGTAACAGCCTTGCACCACCAGTTTCAATGAAGACATATACACATGAATACAAAGAGAGATTATATCTCAGTGTTCTATCTACACCAATCTAACCGTTTTTCGATAATAAGTATTCGTGCAGAAACTCTGTGAAAATGGAGGAAAAACGTTTGTATCTATCATAGAGAATTAACACACCATCACTGGCAGCAGTCAAGTTTAATGTGATTTCCAGTTTATTAGAACAATTATCAAAGTTGTGGGAGGGGGTGAGGAAATGACAGTAGCGAAGCCAGAATCTAAAACAGACAATCTAATGAAGCCCAGAACTTGCTTTCGCCTACCCCTGTGTTAAGAGGTCCGAAAGAGTTAATAAATTAAATGAAATTTTTTTAATTTCCATTAGAGTTATCAAATCCCATTTTTCTCGTTTTTTTTAGGGCCCTGCTGTGCACTAGTATTTTAAGCCATTAACGAAAATTGTGTTTTAAGTACCAGAATCGATTTCACATGAGTTCAGAATTTTTAAATCATTTGAACGCTTAAGCGTCTATACACTGATCAGCCAAAACATTATGACCACCTGCTTACTAGCATATTAGTCCACCTTCCGAACGCCATATAGCAGGGATTTGGAGTATCATGGATTCTGCAAGGCCTTGGTGGGCTTCAAAAGGTATCTAATACCAGATTTCTACGCACTGGTCACGAAATTCCCTTAAATTACGGGTCAGTGGTTTGTGGGCGTTGCGCTGGGAACGAGCATCTATGAAACTGAGAGGCTGGTCGGTGAATCGCGTGCTACTGTAGTGAACATCTATTGAAAGTGTTTGAAGAACTGTGAAACCACGTGTAGGCGACAGTGTGGTGGACACCCATGCCACATCACAGAACGTGGAGGTTCGAGGCATTCCCGCTATGAAAAGCTGGATAGGGGGTGATCTGTGGCAGAATCGCGATTCTTGTGCTCTGAAACACTTCTAGAAGCATCAGAATTGTACTCTTCCGTCAGATCTGCCCCTATCCTGCTTTACAGAGCGGGCAAGCCTCCGACCTCCACGTTCTGTGGCGTAGCGTGGGTGTCCTCCACATTGTCGCCTACTCGTGGTTTCACCGACCATCAAACACTTTCCATATATGCTCACTACAATATCACTTGAACAGCCGACCAGCCTCTCCGTTTCCGAGATTCTCGTTCCCAGGTGCCGCGCCCACAAACCGCTGGCCTATAATTTAAGGGAATTTCATGACCTGTGCATAGAAATCTGGTGTCAGATACCTCTGGAAGCCTACCAAGGACTTGTAGAATCCATGCTATGCCGAATCGCTGCTGTATTGCGCTCGAAAGGTGGACCAATAGGCTAGCAAGTAGGTGGTCATAATGTTTTGGCTAATCAGTGTATGTAAACACGTATGGCATTGTTGGTCGGGAGATCCCCACGTATTGTTCGGCCGCCTCGTGTCAAAGTCTTGACTATCCGCACGTGAGCGCCTCTGTCGTGACTGCCCTGACGTGGAATCACATGAGCAAAGCAAAGCTTTGCCAGAGATGAAGGTCAGTTAAACTCCAGGCAAGACTGGAATTCGAACCAGAGACGTTACGTTCTCCAATCACGGACCCTGAGTCAGCAGACCGCTTTAAACGTCGATTCGTACAGGCAAATGCAGTGTTCTAATATGTAGTTATGAAATCTCCATTTTATTTAATTTTTTTTTTTTGCTTATGGCTTTACGCCTCATTGACGTCGACGTTATTAGCGGCGGGAAAGGACGGAGTCAAGGAACGGGAAAGAATTCGGCGATGGCCTTTTTGAAGGAACCATCCCGGCATTCGCCTGGAGTGATTTGAGGAAACCATGGAAAACCCAAATCTGGATGGCCGGATGGGGATTCGAACCAGCGTCCTCCCTAATACGTTATATTAAAAAAAGTTTACTTAATTTGGTACTTTACCTACCGTATCACCTCAGCTTTATAAAAGTATTGTCGATAATTCTTAAGTGATTATGGTGAAATTTATTCGACGAAACAGGGATTGTCATATAAAACTGCTATTCACTAAATGGGATAAGTTTTTGATTTTAGGCAGCCTTGAAGGACTTTTTCGTTTAGTGATAGTGTCAAATGCTTAAAAAAGTCCACTTCATCTTTTAAATTTTTGACTGTTTTAGAGCATTGAATAAAATGATATGTGTATGGCGTTACACAGTGAGCGCCTGAGGACCTGCTTTGCCGCCGAATGACCGAGTTTTGATATGCCGCGCACTACTTGGTAATGTGGACACACCGACATCCGAACCACAGAGCGACCTGGCATGCTTCGTAAGGATTTTACACAGGTGAAGGTTACGTTAAAGGCCCACAGAAATTCCTGCCAAGACCAGGATTCAAAAAGCGGACCTCTCAGTTCCCAGCTAGGCACCTTAACCGTTGAGCCTCTGAATCACTCGTTTGGTTCCCCAAAACGAATTCACTGTGTTGCTCGTTTACGCTGAATACTATTATAAACACACCAAGGAGAAGAAACAAGTTAGTAAACTAAACTTGCTGGTTGCATGTTTCAAGTTGCCACATAACACATAATGATTTCAGGTAATCCACTCATTCAGTTCGATGGGATTATAAAGGTTTGGGATTGTTTCTTTTATTATTATTAGTCCGCGATTCACTAAAAGTGTGTGGCGGAGGGTGCATTGCACCTATCCGAAAGGGTAATAGTTTGAAAGGGATATGCGGGATACGGCAGGAGGCGCCCATGGGCTATTGTGAGGAACCATCCCAGCATTAGTCTGGAGTGATCCAGGAAAACCATGGAAAACCCAGATCAGGTTGGCCAGAGTGATTTATCGAGAGCTACTCCTGTCGGATTTTAAGTTTACTCGCCCGATAAATCCTTTCTATTCCATTCCCTAATCGCTCGTGGGAAAAATGAGTACAGAAATGAATCGGTTTTGGCCTTGATTTCTCTTAATTTATTTTCGCGGTCATTCCTAGATATGAATGTTGCTGGTAACAATATTCGTTTGCTGTCATTCCGAAATACGTCAGTCATGAATTTTTCATTAACTTCTGTCGAGAGCAACGCCTTCGGTGTTCCAGGTCTTCCCAACCTAACTCCTTCAGCATCGCACTTACGTTTTCCCTCCAACTATTTATACCTGTCACGAATCTGGCAGCTCTTCTTTGGAACTTCTCTAATGCCTCTATTAACCCCTTTTGATGGGGACACAGAACAACAATATTCTAAGTGAGGACGCACTGGTGACTTGCATGCAATCGATTTAACTTCCGGAGTGCATTGTTTTAAATTACGATCTAGAATTCGGAGCATACGATTTGCTTTCCCAATTAAATTCTCGATATGCTCATTCCACGACAAATTATTACGAATTGTTACCCCTCGGTATTTAGCGGAATCTACCGTTATAAGTACAGTACCATTAATTGTATATTAAGAGCTAAATGGTGTCATCTTTTTACTTACACGCATGACTTGGCACTTTTTAGCGTTTAACTCCAGCTGCCAGTCTTCAACACCATGCAATTATTTTTGTAATATCGCCTTGTAACAAAGCTCAGTCGTCCTGGGTTTTGATTTTGACCGTAAATAATAGCATCATCGGAAAATAATCTTTTTATCCCCCTTATTATGTGGCACACACCATTAATGTATATGAGAATCAACAGAGGCCCTATCATGCATCCCTGGGGAACCCCGGACCGCACCTCAGTAAGTGATGAACGCCCATCGTCGAGAACTACACACTGTGTTCTGCCCTCCATAAAGTCTGCAACCCAGTCGCATATTTCTCTATATATGCCGTAACCACGAAGTTTTCTAAGTAAACTAGTGTGAGGTACAGTGTCGAAAACTTTTTTTAAATCTAATAGAACTAAATCATCCTGGGATTTCTCATCTACTCGTATAATACGGCACAAGTGGTGAATTAAAAGTGCAAGTTGTGTTTCGCAGTATCGGCCTTTTCTGAATCCATGTTGATGTGGGTTTAAAACCTCACCTTCATCTAAAAATTGCATGACATTTGAATGTGTTATGTGTTCTAAAATCCTGCAAAATATTGAGGTTAACGGGATCGGCCGATAATTTTGAGGATCATTAACAATCCCTTTTTAAACACTGGACTTAACGATGGCGGTCTTCCATTCAGCTGGTATTTTTCCTTGATCGAAGGAGATGGTATATAATTTAATAGAATACGGAGCAATTTCCTTTGCCTACCTAAAATAGAATCTTGTAGGAATACCGTCTGGTCCGGGAGCCTTATTGATTTTTACATTCATAAGCAGTTTAGTTATTCCCTCGACATCAAGAACGATATCACTCATAATTTTGTTGGTACGATTGTTAAATCTCCTCCGAGTTTTCTGTCGTGAAAGCTTTTTTAAATATATTACTCAAAATTTCTGCTTTCTGTATGCTAGTTTCTGATAATTCCCCATTTTCCTTAATCAGTGACGGCATAACCTTACGAGAGCCTCTTATTACTTTGATATATGACCAGAACTTTTTTGGATTAGTAATCAGACCTTCGAATAAATTCCTGGCTTGGAATTCTTTAAACGCATCACGCATTGCCTTACGCACTTCCGCTCGCAACTAGACTAATTTAGTTTGGTCAGACGAGTCCCCCGATTTCTTCACCGTGGCATGTAAACGCCTTTGCCTCCTGAGCAAACGTTTCACTTCCCTATTATCGCAATGAAATTTATGTATTATGTGCCAATACAATGGTTCGAATATTGAAGTTGTTTAATAATAATAATCATCGCTATCCTATCAAATGTCCTAAGAACTGCTAGGATCGAAATTGATTTGCTGAAAGAAATTGCCGATAAAAACGGTTTACAAGTATGTTTTTTTTTTAAATTGAAGTAATGACTAACATCAAAGATGCTTCACCAATAATTCAAACCAAATACGGAGACATTAATCGATTGGAAAAATTTAAGTGAGATTTTGATGAGATCATCATGAAAAATTAATTAGACAAAGAAGCAACTCGGAAAAGGATACACAAACTGGAAATAGTAATCAAATTTCGCGAGAGATCTGCAACAAAAAATGTCTTTCACAAAACATTAAGTTACGTCATTATGAAACTGTTCTAAAACCAATAGTTTTGTATGCAGCCGAAACTTTGTTCCTAAATGTCGATAAAGGGCTCTTGGGAGAATGGAGAAAAAAGAGCGAAAAATTCTTGGTTCCAACTTCAAGAATGGCGTCCATCAAAAGAGATCCAACAAAGAAGTCTACAGCGCAATACAGAAAATCACCGAAACAATACGCAAAAGAAGGGCACGATTCTATGACCACCTCAAACAAATGGAAACAAACAGGCTAACTAGAAAAATCTTTAATTTATTTGATTCAGAACCCAAAAACTGTAATACCCTGGTTCAGAAATATTAAAGAACACCTTCATTTAATGGGATTAAAACCCAAAGATTCTTTCGATAGTGATTTTTTTCGGAAGAAATTGATGACAAGTGGTACAAACCGAGACGAAAACTCTTAAAGAAGACGCGGTACCCTGTGGACAGGCCCATTCAAAACGAATGAAGGATTCTGGGCCCAAAATAAGATGAAACTCGCTGCCAATTGTAAGAAGACTTAGCGCTGGCCTAGTTGGCCTCAACGAATAAATAATGATAATAATAAACCTACCAATGTGTCTCAGTACGCTAAGGCGCCGCACACTGGATCGGGGAGATATCACGGGAGAGGTTCGAATCCTGGACCCCTCGTACCGGCCATTGCTACTGCGGTTTGTAGGTAGTTTCCGGGCATCATATAGGCGAATGCTGGGACGGTCTCCAGACTCCGCCTGGTAAAATACACATTTCACAAAAAATACACTTATCACACAGGAAAAAAAGTTACATGTTTCGCAGACAGTTGGCAACATAGACGTACCTCCTCTAAGTTAAGTAAGTCTAACAAACTCGGTCCTTCTCTCATGAGTCACACTCGCCGCCTGTGTACGCCGAGTCCGGTACGCACGTGGTCCTGTGTTGCCCGGATCGGAGAAAAAAGAAAATCTCTGTTGACTAGAAACAAAAGACGGACAGTCGTTACTATCGTCAAATTATTCTTCAGATTAAGCGAAATTGATGTTCTATGCTTGATATGCGATGAAACGACGTCTTTTATTCTTTTATAAAAATGTAACTTTACGTATCGTCATTAGAGCCGTGAGAGGATTGTGGACAAAATGAAGGAACAATACCGGCATCTGGATGATTTCTGAAAACCATTTGCAGTAGAAATCTGTATGGCTGGATGGTTCCAGCCCGCCTCCTTACCGAATGGTAACTCGTAGGGGAACATCCATAAATTACGTGAGGTGTTTTTCAGGATTTCCGGATCCCCCTCCTCCCTCTGGTGAGACTTCGTGAGATCTGGTCCGACCCCCCTCTCTGGTGAGATCCGGTCCGGGAGACCCCCCCTCCCCTCCCCCAGAAGTCACCCTCGCAAATTTTTGAGACCTTTTTTTTGTTTTTAGGTCTCACCCTTCAACGAAATTCCCCCTAAACCTCACGTGAGATTTCCGTTGACCCCCCTCCCCCTTGATGAGATTTGGTGAGATTCCGACGGACCCCCCTCCTCCCCTATTTCACCTCACGTAATTTATGGACGCCCCCTAACCAGCCAGGCCCTGTGAGAGGTTTCATCAGTAGTCTGTGGGAATTACTTTCACCGCGTGTCCTTGCTATACTCACAAGTGCGAATTTTTAGAATCAATCGTGCTGTTGATGCAACTTCATTTTACTGTTGTCTTTTTTTTTTTCCTTATGGCTTTACGCCTCATCGCCTCGTCGAAGGCTAAGGTCATTAGAGGCGGGATGGGATTGGATGCCCGGACGGGGATTAGAACCTGCGTCCTGCCGAAAGCGAGGCCAGAACGTCAACCGTTCACCCACCACGCTCGGTTTACTGTTGTCATATTGCATACAATCATTCATGTTCTTCACATTTTATACATTTGTAAAATAATGACACGAAATCACAACCTGGGCGATGCATGACAAGTGGCATCTGTGTTTTATAACTATCGTGTGTGAAATGACCAGAAGAATAAATTTACACTACAATTATTTTAAGCAAAATGGATCTAATCAATTGTATTTGTGTACTGTCTGACTAAGCTCTAGAGATCAATCTATTTGTATTAATCTGGAGGTCTGTACGGGGGAAATCCTGTTTTTTCTACTCTTCAGTTCGCCAACATAAGGTTTAAACCGCTTCGTGCATTACTTCTATTTGCGTGGAAAAAAATTAACTAATCACTTTTTTATGAAAGATTTTTTTAACTGCTTTACGTCTCTTAACAGCGAGGTCTTTAGAGACGGGAAAGGATGGGGTGCAAGGAATGGGAAGGAATTCATCCATGGCCTTTCGTAGGAAGCATCTTGGCATTTGCTTGGAGTGATTTGGGAAAACCATGGAAAACCCCAATCTGGATGCCCGAACGGGGATTCGAACCGTCGTCCTCCCGAATGCGAGGCCAGAACGCTAACCGTTACACCACCACGCTCGGTTTTATGAAAGATACGTGAACTTAAATGTATATTTGTTACTCAGTAAATGTTTATAACCGTTCATATTACAAGGTATTAGCAAGTATAAGGATAACAATACATATGTTCACTCTTGTCATGTGTAAGAACAGTCTCGGGCTTCAGTATTAAGAAAAAAATAATATTACCATCTACTGATTACGGGTTAGTTACCTTAGCATTCCAAAAGTATCCACAGTTTCTAGTGTTAACATTCATTAGTTATTATATTTGAAAGCATTCACAAAATACTTGGTGATTACTTTATTTATCCATAGATCAAAAAAATCATACACCACTTTAGTTATTATGAATAACTTTGTCATCTTCTCTTCCTTACCAAAAAATATATATTATTTTCTCAGTGCTCTTACATTACCAACTTACAAATAAAAAATTCTTTCGCAGTATAGATTCCGGACCAAAATATCTTTCAGTTTGGACTTAAAGCTGTTAGGTTTTTGTAGATAACATTTTACCGCCTGTTTCAGGACATTGTATAAAGAAGTTAGAAGTATGTTATTCCCCTATGTACAATTGATAGCGGCTTGTAATCTTTGTGGATGTTATAATTATTTATTGCTGGTATTAAAGGAATGTATGTCAGCATTTAGACTGAAATGTTCAGGATTTCATATAGCAATTTCCTGTGGGCATTGTAAGTATAGCTAGATTTATAAATAGATATCTGCACTGTGTTCGCGGGATTATTCCATTCACAATCCTTAGAGCACGTTTTTAAGACTTATACACGTTTCTCACTTTTGAAGAATTTCCTCAGAAGGAAATTCAATAAGTATTTAAGAGAGTCAAAGGCGCACAGATGAAAAAGGATTCGGTCCTAAGAAATAAATGCGCAACCGATTGGGTGTGGGTTTGATCGCAGTCCCGGCCATCCAGATTTCGGTTTTCCATCGTATCTCGTGATCGATAAATTCTTTCCCGTTCTAACACCAGATCCTCTCGCGGCTTTAACGACCTTGGCATCGACTAAGCGCAAAGCCGAAAAACGCATTAAAACCGACGAAATTTCCTAACAGTTGTATTCAGCGAGTATACATTAGTCGAGAAGAATGCGTTCTTTACCAAGAAATAATAGATTTAAATGAATTAATTTTTATCATGCCAATGCACACATTTAGTGAATATTGTTGATGGAACTAAAATATAGCCGTAGTCTATTATGATGCAATACTTTCAGTTTTTGACTATAATATTATGAATATTCCTTAAATGTGATAAACTTTGAGCCCCTTTGACTTCAGTACTTAAAGTGTGTGCCATATCGTAGGCCGTTAGTATGAATTCAGATACCACTACAGAATCTACAGAGGAGATTTACTGTGTGGTTTCCCTAGTGTGAAAGTATTCATAGGTTTTGTCGTATGTGTGAATGACAGTGGGTTCAGGGTAGGGTGTTTATTGTGCTGTAGATGAGAGAAGAACGACTGAAGAGACTGAAATCCTTCTCAGCCTGTTCTTCTGAAAGACCGGAGGGAATCCCCCCAAGTTTAACGTCCACATCCGAAAGGGAAATCACAATTAACAGTATCGTATATTCTCACTCCATACGCACCGCGGCAAAGGAGATTTAACCCGGTACTAATACACACAATCTGGTGATTATAAATCGTTCACCAACACCTCCCAAACCCTGTTGGTCAAATCCCGAATGATGTAAATGTCTTCCACAATGGGGGATCAAACCAGCCAATAAAGTGTCTCAGCGACCCCTACTACCTGGCAAGTTTTTTAGTAATAACTAAAATTCCGGATCCAATGCAAACGATGGTACAAGTGTTGGAAAAATGCCTAGCCTGACTGTTTAGCTTTGTCTCTCTGCAGAATTGCGACTCAGAAATATAACCGGATCAAATGTAGTGGGTTGGGATGAGGGGGGAAATTTCCTTCTTAAAAATTCACTGAAATTCTTAATCTCCTGCACTATGTCAAAGTGAGGAAAATATCTGAGAATATAACTCCTTCTTACTGGAACAAAATTACCACTATCCTCCGATGCTTTCCACTAGACATGATAGTGCGTAGCTTTGAGAGATTCATCCACAATCGCCGTTGGTGCGGAGGCGATGATAAGAGACCGCCAGTGGATATGCCACACACTCGCTGCCCAACTTCGCTCCTCGACGGTGAGTACCCAATCAGTGCTGTTCGTTCTGTGTGTAGTGTCGGCGCAGCCTCTGGTAATTTTACTTCATCTACGAAAGACTGTACGAAGAACGTGAATGATTTTCAGATCTAAAATATTTCTCGATATTTCCCGGAGCAGTTAAGACAGTAAATGTAGTAACGTATGTTGTAGGAACAGTGACAAGTTAGCCAACAAATGGACAGAACTAACCAATCCATGCCGACTGGGTATAATTAATTTTCGAGGCTTTTAATTTTTACTATTTCCACCTCAACTATTTTAAATCAAACTTTTGAAAATCGCATAATTTTCATCTTTTCATCCTTCCAGTACACCGAGTAATACTTTCTCGAACGGTTATTTATTTTTTAATAACTCTCTTGTCTCTCAGATAATTCTCTCCTTTGTTCTGTAAATCTGTTCCAACCATCCCCTACTAGAACAACCAGCTGATGTTCCCATTTTTTTTTAAAGATTATACATCTATTTATTAAGCTAGTATACTGCAGTATTTCTTTTGAAATACTGACCCTGCGCCATAGTTCCTGTTGCGCCACTAAAATAACTGTGCTCTTTAATTTTAACTTTGAAGATAATTGCAAAATTTCAGTCATCTTGCTGTCGTATATTTGTTTACTACATACGCATTTGTGTTAAGCAATCACAGGAAGTTTTTCCGTAAGATCTTATTTATGTAAACAGTTGGTAAAGACACATGCCTAAAGTTTATTTTGCTTATGAGATTAGCATTTTTCCATTTTTTACTGGCTGATGTTCATGACTGCGCACTTATATGGTGGAAACTGCTTTTAAATACCATCACAATGCCCAGGAAATTACCTTTTCCTGGTTTTGATTATCCGGTGTAGAGTTTAACAATTAAAATACAAGTTGGACTTACAATTTATGCTTATTTTAATGTACTTATACGCAGTGGAAATGTTTTTTTTTTATTTCATTTGTCAAAAATTATTAATCTATTAGTATAATAGGCTAGATGTAGCGGCATGACGTCATGTCACGGCATGACGTCAATCTATGACGTTGCGCTATGACGTCACGCTTTACGGTATTATTCTCGGGAATGCGCGTTATTTAATAACATTTCCAAGCATCAGTGAATAAATTAACTCACAGAACACTGAAATAAAAGTATCTATTGCGCTAAAATCGATATATCAATCATTAGATGCTTATATTTACGTATTATTCTTTTAATATATAGAAGTATTCCTTAAACTCTTTGTCCATATATATGTAAGATGAAAGCTTTGTATTTAGAGCATCAGTGTTGCGAAAAGTTTGGTTAGAGTATTACTTAGCATGGATCATAATTACAAGTGGCATTTGACGTTACGGCAGAGGGCATGAATAGTTTTTTTTTTTAAATATTTTAAACTGTGTCCTATTATTGAAATTATTTGCGTTTAAATTTGCATATTAATTATCAGTTTTTTTTAGTTTTTTTTTAACTGAAATCATTACATGGTTCGAATGAAAGAAGTTGCAAATTGATCGCGACATATGCGGACTAAACCACAATTAAATATTACGTGGCATAGCGTAAGATTTATTTTAGCATCTTTCGTTCTCACTGGGGTCATTATTTCAGCCATTGTAAGCTTTCTCAGCCGTTAAAGTATCGATTTTCATCATAGGTATTAAGAAAGAAAGTGTCAGAACCTGTGAAGATTTGGGATCAAGTTTATATCGCGATGCATGATGACACTGATTTGCCATACATGAAATGTATTAATTCGCATGTGATTGAAGCGTTGCTTTTCTATCAGCAATATTAACGGATACTGTGGTTAGGCTGAAAAGCAACCTGGACCAAATTGGCAACCGAAGCTTTTTGCTACACCACAAGGGACGATAAATTACAATGAGCTTTATTTTGTAACAATTCTGTTTAGTTAAGCAACTGCACGTTAGTTAATAACATTTCCGCGAATAAATTAACTGACAGAACACTGAAATAAAAGTATGTATTGCGTTTAAATCGGCATATTTATTGGTTGCTTAGATTTATTTAATATTAGTTTATGTAGAAGTATTCGTTAAAATCACATATATGTAAGTTAAAAGCTTTAATGTTCGCAATGTTAGCGGCAGTTTTGATAGATTGTTATTAGAATTGGCACTTGAAGTTACAGCAGAGGGCATGCGTATTTTTTTTAGTAATTTAATTTTTTTTCTGTTACTTAAATCATTACTTCTTTCTAACGAAAGTGTTGCTAATATTTTGCGGCTGCGGAGCGCCTTACATTTCTGAATTTTTAATTTAATTCGTGGCAACTTTTGAGAAAAAGGAGGGTGCAAATGTGAAGAAGGTGCCATTATAACGAAGCAGTTGATACAATTTTCAACAGGGCAGTACCAGTTTCCGGCCGGTGGAGAATATCATCTTCCACCCATTAAAACTAATATTACGTTGGAATGATGTAAATTGTTAAGATTTATTTTTTTTACTGATGCCTTATTTCAGCCGCACGTAACCGTGTCAGCTAATCATATCTGAATAACGAATATAAAAAGTGAAGATTGAAGAACCCTTATAGAATTTTGATTTAGCATATTTCGCGATGCAATATTAACACTAAAATGCGACATAGTACATGTATTAATATGCGTGTGATTGAAGTATTGTTTCTCTGGCGGCAAGATTTTTATGTGTTTAGGTTGATATAGCAACGAAAACCTTTTGTTACAGGGCAAGGCACTAGGAATTGCATTGAGCTTTATTTTATAACAATTCTATGTATTTAAATAATTTCTAAGAAATGTAATGCTACAACGGCATATTAATTATCAGAGTCTTTTTTTACTGAAATCATTACTTGGTTTGAATGAAAGAAGTTTCAAATTAATCACGATCTATGCGGCCTATACCACAATTAAAACTAATATTACGTGACATTACGCAAGCTGTTAATATTTATTTTTAGCATCGCTGGTTTCACTGGGGTCATTATTTCAGCTAGATGTAAGCTGTGTAAGCAGTTAAAACATCGATCTTCATCATAGACAAGAAACTGTGAAGATTTTGGATCAAGTTTGTATTGCAATGCATGATGACACTGACTTGCGACACAGGGAATGTATTATTTCGCGTGTGATTTTCTAGCGGTGATATGGGCAGAGAATGTGATTAGGCTTAAACGCAACCTGGACCAAGTTGACAACTGAAACTTTTTGCTACACAACCAAGGACGAGAAATTACAGTACACTGAGTTTTTTTTTGTTTTTTGTAGCAATTCTATTTAGGTAAGCAACTAAAAATAAATTAATTGCCAGAACACACCATTAAACCCGTCATTTTTGATGGGCTTTGTGACTAGTATCATTATAATGTGCTTACGGTGTTCATCACTACGGTATTACTTAGATTTGGAAAGTATGTACCGCGAATTTTTTCATTTAAACTATTTAATAAGAGCAAATACGAGATTTTTATTTTTTCACGACTTCAGGTCTTGTCAGCTATTACCCAAGTTCTCCTGCATGGTAAGTAGACAAAATTACTTCTGTTACAGCAAACCTTACGCCGTCAGAATGTAGACAGTGAGAAATTTATGCTAAATTTTTGTCACATTCTACTGTCTTGGTGAAAATAGTGGATTCGTGCATCAAAGCATTTGTTTTATTTCTCCTGCACATGTAGACATGTATATTCCATAATGAGGCGTTTATACTATGTAGTTTTCAACACGAGAAAGATAAAAAAGACTGGATCAGTGGATAAAGTGACTATATTAAAAACAAATAACAGTTTCGCCATTAGGTTGCAAGAATACTTTCTTTTAGGATAGAAAATATATAACTGTATAGATATAACACACCAGACAGCTTTTTTAGATTTTCCGGGGTGTGTTTGCACTAACTTTTCATTCATGGTTACTTCTTTTTCTTCCCCTCAACTGTCAGGCGTATGGGTATTTTTCTCTGGAAATTTTGAAACTGGAGTGGTTTCCCTTGCCATCCCAGTGATGGAAGTGTATAAGTTTTGTGTGGATGACTGCGAAGTATGTGTGTGCAGTGCAGTGTGTTGTGAATGAATGACAAATGAGAGAGGGTGAAACCTGGTGAGGGCCGATACAGTTCTACTGTTCTGAAGGACATCGATTTGGTCGTCAGGCTTAACGTCCCTATCTGAGGGACGAATCAGCAACAACAGTGTCGTATGCCTTCACTCCATACGCACAGCGGAGAAGTTCGTGATTTATTCCAGGACTTCACAACCTGTTGATCAAGAACTGTGCACCACGACCTGCCGGACAAGTCCTTATGATAAAAGTTTCTTCCACCACCAGGATCACGAGGCAGTGGAGCCGCATCATGGTTACTCTGGAGCGAGATAGTGATGTAGCTCATATTTTTTTTGGCAATTGGTGAAAGTATGTATGAATGTTTGGTCCATGACCAGAAGGTTGGTTTGACTCTTCTGTGGCGTACTAGAACACTGTTTGTCTTAAACACAACGACCAGTTCCTTTCATCCTAGTATTCAAGTGTATGTCTGCAGATGTTAGAGTGTTGTCAAATGTTTCTGTTTTGTGTTGTGTATATCAAGACGAAAAAGGAGATGGTGAAACCCGGCACCGGACCATTCAGGCCTTCTCTTCCGAAGGATACAGCGGACAAAGCAACACCAATAGTGTTTGATGCACTCATTCAATACGCAGAGCTGAGAGGTTTGTAATTTAACCCAACCGCGTCAGCTGATTCGGAATTGTATTCCACTATCTCTGCTCGAAAAGTCCAGTATGGTGAAAATTAGTTACACCATACAGAATGGAAGCAGCTAATCCTGAGGCGAGCGGCATGGTGTCGTAGAAACCTCGGCCAACGAAACGGGTGTAGATAGAACATACCAGTCCCCATAATAAATAGATCTGCAGGCATTTATGTTTTAACTGGTTAGTCATTCAAAGTTATCATGTCGCATAATATCTTGTATTTTTGATAAATAGTGTCGAGTACAGGAATTGCAGTGCTCTTCAGTGGTGTATGGATGATCATAACAACGCTTGGGACATGTGTGCACCTCGGAATATTACACTAATATTATAAATGCGAAAGTAACTCTGTCTGTTTGTTATGTTTTTATGGCAAAACGGCTAAACCGATCATTATTAAATTTGGCAACGAAATACTGTATATCATTAGGAAGAATATAGCATACTTTTTTTTGGTATAAATAACATATTTTGGCGTGAAATTTTGGATATCTAGCTCAACGGTGACAGACAGACAGATAACTTGTGTGAGTCTGTAATGCTGTATCTGTCACTTAGGTTTTGTTTCTCTGCAGTCAGTTTGTGTATGATCTGTTCATAAATTTCATGTACAGACATAATTTATTAATATAGAAGTAGATATGCGATGTGCCAGACTAAGTCTGTGCTTTTTAGGACACCTATTATGTAATTTACAGCTTACAATTCTAGCAATAACATTTTAAGTCCACGCGTACGATATCGCGGGTAACAGCTGGTACTGTTATAAATATGTAGCGGGACATTGTTTGTATATTGAAGATGTAATTTAAGAAATAATTGGGGTCGGCTAACTCGAAGTTTCTGAAGCCAAACAATCGTTTTCACAATTTTCTCCGTTTGTCTCTTTATTCTGGCACTATCCAAAAACTACTGAACGGTTTGAAATCTTAAGGTCTGGCTTAAAGTCTGAGGCATCTCTCACCAAGCTACGGCATCTAGTGAGTGTGGAATTTAAATCTCTTATGAACATTAAATTGGTAGTTTCGCTGCTCTCTTTCCTATGTACAGCGATGCAGTAAACATATTTCTTGCACTTTATCGGTGTAAATAATTCTTATCAAAGGTTGGCAAATTAATGTTGACTACTTACATGTCGACTTATTCTGCTCTGCGTGAACGAAGTCGCAGGCAGAATCTGGTTATCTTATAGAAGCTGAGCTAGCGCACTTATATACTACGTTTCTGCAAAGTACTGCATGAATTCAGGAATCATTTCATTAATAACTTGTCAACGTGGCTGAATAAACATACTTCAGTTATTAACATGTTACATTAATTTAAATATGGAACTGTATACTTTGCTGATTCTATACACTTTCATCACTTGACTCTTCTATCACCGAGAAGAATGGTAGCTAATATGTAATCACACCTATTGTTAAAACAAAGTTTAGTAAAATATAAATGGTATTCAAGGAAGCATTTCATAACAAACCGCACAATTACGTGATTGTTATCAGTAACATCTGTTTAGCACAGCATGATGCATTTTTCCTCAAACATTGTGAGCATGAAGTAAAATCGTGCTTTCTTGAAGACGGGGTCGCAGAATTAAGTTTCTGCGCTTTCACCCTGGACCTTTTCGAGGTTACATACAAAAGCCTTTTATCCCTTCGATTTTTACGCCTTGTCGACGTCGGGATCATTAGAGGCAGAGGGATGAAAAACGGGAAGGAAGTCGGTCATGGCCTTTTACAGGAACCTCGCAGTATTTGCTTGGAATGATTTGGTGGAGCCAAAATCAGGATGGAATGACGTGAATTCGAACTCGCGTCCCCCCGAAGGCCAGGCCTGAGCGTTACCGGGATTGCCTGAGGTAAAGTCCTGTAAAAACGTCAGCCCATGATTGGGATTCGAAGCTTGGTCCTCAACTAAACTCTGTCGTACCGGGCTACCAGGATCACAAAATTTAACACATGTTTACATAAAACATGCAATTTGAGTACTTAACTTCCAGTCTTACAAAAAATGTAAAGGGTGAAGGATAAAGAAACATTGTATTACAAATCTCTAATGTTGTAAGATTATCTCTTTACGAGAAATTAAAAAAAAGTACAATGAAGAAGTTGCTGTTCTCATTATTACTTTTATCCAAATGAAGTCAATTAAAAAAAGAATTTTTCGTTTTTAAGAAAGGTTCAGCCTGATAGCAGTTACTGTAATGATAGGCAATCTAAATTTATATACACTGATCTGATGAATTAAATACTATAAGAACGATCTGATGGCTCAATGGTTAAGGCCCTTGCTTTGTTTTTTATTTTTTTATTTTTAAGTTCGGATTTTCTGGTTCAGATGGAAGTGAGCGTGAAATTTTTAAAGGTTTACTTATGAGCTATGCCAGAGTGTTCTGTATTTCAGATTCTACGTTTAACTGTAGGTCCAGCGATGACAGAAACGGAATGCTCGGCAAATCGAAACTCTTGTCACCAGGTCGCAAAACTAGCAATTTGCTTGCTATTACTACTAGAAGCATACTTTTGTTATTCTGTAAATGAAAGAATTTAGATGGCGTAAATTACCCAGTGCCAATTTCTCTGCACACCTATTATCGTTCGCCTTCTGCCTCGATAATTTACTCCAGTACCCGTATCACTTATGTCTGAAATCATCTTTCTTTCCACATAATTTTCTGAGTTCTTGTCCAGGCGTTGTCGTTAATGCATGTTTCATACACACTCAGCATTCTCTTCATCCACCGACCGGAGCGGTGTAACGGTTAGCATTCTCGCCTCGCATTCGGGAGGACGGCTGTTCGAATCCCCGTCCGGGCATCCAGATTTGGGTTTTCCATGGTTTCCCCAAATCACTCCAGGCAAATGTCGTGATGCTTCCTTCAAAAGGCCATGGCCGAATTCCTTCCCATTCCTTGCCCCCATCCTTGCCCCCGATCCTTTCCCGTCTCTAAAGACCTCAATGTTAAAAAGAGACGTAAAGCAGTTACAAAAAAAAAAAAAAAAAATTCTCTTCATCCATTTTTTTCAGCAACTACCGATTGTGCAATGCGATAGTTTAAAAAAAATAAAAAAAAATCCAGCCATTCTCTTTCGCACCGTCTCCAACTCCTGTATTTGATATCAACTAAGCGGGATTCGCAATTACGCATCAAAGTCTAATGATACTTGTTTGCTGTAGATGTAATTTTTTTATATGTATGTGGATAAGGTACTTTAATTTGTATCTGATGTGGAACATTCGCCTAGATATTCGACAGTGCATTTGATATTCTTAAGCCGAGCCTATTAGGTGAGATGTAAAGATCGAGAGGACGCGGGTTCCAGTCCCCGACCGGTCATCCAGATTTCGGTTTTTAATGGTTTCACGATATTAATTTACAGGAATACGAGAAAGTTCTTTCAAAAAGAAATAGTTGAATTCCTTAACATAAATTGTCCCCAGTCTCTTCCAGTTCTAATGGCCTTGACGTCGACGAGTCGTAAAGCCAGAAATATGGTATTATTATAACTAATAACAATAATACAACTTACTAAAAGAAAGTTGTATTTAAATACAATCACGCATGCGTTTAGCAGATTCACACGAGTGTCATCTACTACATGGTTTCCAAACAACCGTACATAAACTTATATTGTCGACAATTTCAAAGAGAGATAGGCCGTATAAATGACTATGGCTATTTTTACTTTATCTACACCAGACGTATATTACTTTTTCAGTCCTCTTTAGTAATAAAAGTTAATAATAACAATTCTTTCATTGACTAAAATGAATTGAGGATTAGAAGAATTTTTAGCTACGCCTTAAATATGTTAGGGCACTGTTGTGAACAGTAGTAGACTTTGGCCATAGTCTGTGCCACATGACACCCTCACATCCACCTGCAGTTCTCATGTCTAGAAACGCGGTCACTCGGCAGCTCGCAAATTTTCCATCACGTATCGTTAACAGCGCGTGGAATAGCTTATTTACGAAGGGATTATTACACAGCAAGTGTCAACAGCGAATAAACCAATTATGCGTGTTATTTTACGCAAAGTATGTTATTTTAAGCAAATATTCCAATTACCACCAACCATATTACATACCGGTAACCGACCGGTCAATGTATTGGCATATCTAATTGCACATTAAATGGTCGAATGATGTGATGTACGCCAGGAAATCAATTTTCATTCATTGTTTGGCGACAAATGTGCTGGTTTATTTAGAGATATCACATGGAGACGAGATATCTCCGCAGACTTTTTTCTGTATGAGTGACGAAGCAACAGAGTACTTGAGAAATATTAATTTTAATTTTTGACAATCGAGTCTCTCTCGTGCAAGTTTTCCTAATAGATCGACTATAATAAATGTATTTTTTAATAGATGAGACACAATTTTCTGTTACCATTCGACAAATAGAATGGGAAGGATGTAATTATTTATAAGAGATTATTCTAGAAGCTAACTACACAGAAACTGAAAATCTTTTACAACAAATAAGCTGGATTTCATTTCTATATTTGCGTCATTTAGTTATAAGCACGAAAGTACCATTTTATCGCTAAGTTTTCCACATTATTTAAATGACACCGCCGATGGCATTAGATGACCAATAGTTCTCTCATATATCCCATGCTTAGGGGGTCCTGGTTTCGAATCCCACATTCTCGTACTTTCAAACAGTACTGTTGAAATAGTGCCTATGGTGGTTAAAGCCCTCTTTTTTTTTCCTAGTACTCAGACTGGATTTAATTCGATTTTCAACCATTCGATACGTGGTCACTCCACGTGATTTGGCACTATGCAACCTGTGGGCAACCCTTCAAACAGAAAGAAAATGACGTAAGCAGAGTCGCAATATAAGGCTTGCGAAAGAAGTAAGATGACTCCGAAAGGAAAGTTTGTGAGTCTGATGATCCAGATTTCGGTTTTTCACGTTTTTTAGTAATTACTTCACCAAAATAGCAACACTGAAACCTGTGTGCTGAGATTTGAATATCGATTCATATTACCTTTCTTGTGATTTCTTTCAACACAAAAAATGCTGAATGTCGTGTGCCATCGCATATGGGCCGATCAGAGCAACTGTGAACGCGCACCGAGTGTGGTGGTGTAACGGTTAGCGTTCTGGCCTCGCATTCTGGAGGACGGTGGTTCGAATTCCCGTCCGGGCATTCAGATTTGGGTTTTCCATGGTTTCCCAAATCACTCCAGGCAAATGCCGGGATGCTTCCTTCAAAAGGCCATGGCCGAATTCCTTCCCATTCCTTGTCCCCCCATCCTTTCCCGTCTCTAAATACCTCGCTTTTAAGAGACGTTAAGCAGTTAAAAAAAAAAAAAAAATGTGGACGTGCTTTGAGTGTGAGTGAGAAGTTATCATGCGGGAGTATCAGAACAAGCCCTTTAAAATACTGTGGTTTACAAAAATCAGTCTCTTTCATTTCGCATCTTGGGAAATAAGTAATTTTATGTATAATCTGTAAATCCTTAATCCTAAAAGGTGACTTTTAGGGGGGCGTCATTTGAAGTTCATCACTGCGAGTTCAATTTGGAGAGACCGTAGTACTAGTTTAATTAACCCTTGTTGCTCGGGATAGTTACAACGCCATATTACAGTCCAGAAATAGGTCATGGTATTTTTTCTTATCACACTGGCTTCTAGAAAGTGACAACAGTGCAGAAAAATCCGTATCAACGCATCAGAAAGCGGTTTGATGGCACAGACATATATCGTAAGGTGCTCGGTTGATCAGTCATTTATTTTTGGCAGAATTTGCTTTGTAGATGAGGAGTAAAGGTAAAGGTCACGTGGTTCCTACAGCTCCTGCCGCTTCCCGTAGAATTCTTGGAGGTAGAGCTCCGCATTCCCATTAGAACCATTGGCACAAGAATGAATGTGACGGTGTCAGTGCCAAGCTCCGGCCGTTCCCTACCTTCCCGCGATGTTTCCTCAATGGTACTTATTGGAAAGCAGGCTGAATGGACCTGGGCAGCCGTTCGGACGTTCAGCTCAGGAAAAATTCACGGCTTCATGGGGGATCGATCCCTAGTCGTCAGGACGCTCTACCGCCCGAGCTACGCGACCTTATGAGGAGTTAGTTAACAATTTTGTGTTTAAGATACCGTGTAAAATTGTAGATCCCTTTATCTGTTGGATTACCAGACTGGGTAATACTGTTTGTGCAGCCGATAGAAACTCGTGTCTCTTGGTCAAACCGAGCTTGGTGGGCGAGCGGTAACGTTCTGGCCTCGCTTTCGGGAGGACGCGGGTTCGAATAGCGCGTTCAGCCATCCAGATTTGGGATGTCCATGGTTTCTCCAAATCACTCCAGGTGAATGCCGAGATAGCATAACCATGGCCGAATTCCTTCCAGTTCCGTGCTCCCAGTCCTTTCCCGACTTTGATGACTCCGACGAGGCGTAAAGCCATAAAAAATAGATATACGGTCCCAGATAATCTCCTTTAATGCCTGGTCCTCAAATAGCTTTTTTTAAATTTATTGTCGTCCGCCTTGCTTATCACCATTGTGCAGCCCTCTTCCGTTGTAATAGTATTGTGTAACATTATATCATCACCAAATAATCTAACTTCTGACAGCAAATCTCCAACATAATAATGAACAGAAATGGTCCGAATACACTACCCTGTGTCACTCCCATTTTTACTTTCACCCCTTTTAATATTGCATATCCTTCCCTACGTGGTTGCGTATAAATATCTCCATCTGATATCAAACCAATAAGACCGTAATTTCAGACTTTATTTGTCTCACCTTCCTTATGGGTTGGTACTGTTTCAATCCTTAGGTAAGCAGCAGTTCTCCAGTCTCAATCCAAAAAATATTTCAAAGTATGGTACAATGTCATATCCGCCTATCTTTATCTGCGATAATACTATCCACACTGACCCCTTGACGGTTTGTGTGTGTGTTTTTTTTTTAATCCATTCATTTCTGCTTATACAGATTAGCTCCTCCTCGGATTTACAACCTTCAATCACTAATGGTCTCATTAAATCAGTTACTTAATATCTCTGTTTTTTCGAATCCTCGGTAACATCTTTTTCTTACTTATTCACATTGTCTATGTACCTTTCCCACCCCACAGTTTTCACAGCACTCAGTCCTAGCTCCTTTATGAAATTATGTATAGCAAGATGCGAGTTGATTAATTGTAGTTTTTGTATATTTTTCGTGTGATTAAATGTGAATTTGTGTACATTCGCCATGTAAATGAACACTGTTTTATGGAGAGAAACCGTGTAGATGATATGAAATACGATCAAGGACAGCATTATATATGAAACATTAATTAAATGTTTGTAATTATGTGTTGATGTGAGCCATGATGTTTGGAGAACAAATCTAAATTATTTGGAATAGTTTATGTTAATAATTTTGTGTGTAAATGCATGTAAACAGTATTAACTTTCATTTTAAAGTGTTTTATAATGATTCTGAGTGATTTTGTACAATCTGTGATTGTTTTTGTATGAATTTGATTTTAAAAGTATTGTTAGCGCTCGAGATACGTACGTCTGCATTCTTTATTGTCTTCTGGA
The DNA here is from genome assembly GCA_031002005.1 of Vandiemenella viatica. Taxonomy (NCBI): domain Eukaryota; kingdom Metazoa; phylum Arthropoda; class Insecta; order Orthoptera; family Morabidae; genus Vandiemenella; species Vandiemenella viatica. The sequence goes on from CM061921.1 coordinate 256,243,632, forward strand.
TGTTTCTGTAGCGCCTGTTTAAGCCCGCGACAATGACGAGGCGGTGGTTGTCAGTAGTCAGTTGTTTTCGGAAGTTTTGCTATCTGTTTTTGAGTCGCCAAGCTGTTTTACCGTCGTCTGTGAGATTAATCGCTGGAATATGTGTGTTTGTGCTTTAGTGTCTTTGGACGATGCTGGTGCCTTATCTGCATGTAATGTTTCTATATAGCTCAAGTCTGTGTTATTTCATGTAACTATTTAATCTATTAGAAGCACTAGTTATTTAACCTTTGAAGAAAGCTAAAATATCCTGGCAGTCAACGACAGTAACCTGTGAATTGGAGGACGAAACAATTAAAGGTTATTATCATTAATTGACGACAGTTAATTACCGAATAGCGTATTAATAGTCATAGAATTTTGTAGAAGCAGAATTGAAAATTGCTGTCTGGATGCCAGACCTGGGGTCGAAGCGGTGTACCAACGTTTGTCACAGAATATTCTTGACGGACCTGAAACGCCGAAGATGTCAGTATGGCTTAAACATTCGTCGTACCCATTATGCTTTCCCAAGCGTCACTTCTTATATCGTCAGATCTCTGTTCACGTCATTTCCTTTCTGTTTTTAGAGTCGCCTACATTACCATATCTGCATAATATCACGTCACAACGCGTGACCACATGTTGGATGGCTGAAAATCGAATTAAATCCAGCTTGACCACTAAAAAGAAGGTTTATTTACTGGAGGTGTCATTTTAATAATAAGGTTTGAAAAAGTAGAATGTGGGACTCGAACCCTGGACCTGCTGGGCACAGGGAATGTGGCCAGATAATGCCAGACAAGGTGTTGTTTAAATAATGCGGGTGGACAGACATTTCATCCTACTTAGCGTCAAAATGAGACGATCGTGCTTATATGTAAATGACTCACATGTAGAAATCAAAACCAGCTTATTAATTGTTAAAAATTTGTAATATTAGTGAAGCTAGCTTCTAGAAGAGCATCTTATAAATAACTGGCAACTTTCAGTGGTTAAGGAACGGCACCCTTCCCATAATTCGGCTATTTAGTTTGCAGTTAAATATATTGATACATTGATCAATCGGCCATATAACATGATTGGTAATCATTATGAAATTTGCGTAAAATAACTTACATTACTTATAATAACATGCATGATTGGTTTATTCGCTGTTAACACTTGCTACATAATAATCCCATCGTAAATAATCTATCTGATACGGGAATATATGATGTAACATTTACGAGCGGCCTGTTAACGCAGGTTGTGCGTCAGTGTCAGATGTTTTGGTCACTGACAGGTCATCATATTTGCACTGCAGTTCACTACCGTAACGTAACATATTTAAGGTCTTACTAACAACTCTTCCGCTTCTCAATTCAGAATTCTATGGTTAGCACCATGGCGAGATATTTTATGTGCAGTAACTGACGCTGATACTATTTGGTTTGAATCCCGATCATGAAAGAAATGTTCACGATCTGGTGATTAGCCAACAGGGAAGTAGACGTAATGGTACGCAGTTCCTCATCTCCAAACTGTTTACCAAATACTTGAGTTAATTCCAAAACCAGTACGCAGTGCGTTTGGAATGACACTGTTAATGGTAATTCATCTGTCAAGTGAGGGGGTTAAACTTGAAGGCCCGAGACAACAGTCTAGTAGGCTCACTTCAAAGCATGTACTTGTAATTTTATCACCATCTGTACTTGGAAAAAATTCTGCTCTACGCAGATTCTAAAACTGAGTAAGTAATATTCTAAATACATTGACTATAAGTGAATGGTGTCACAGAATTAAATTTTTTGATAAGACTTTTAATTTCGTCTCTAGTTTAAATTGTCAAACATCTTATAAGGTAAGAATATTAGCGCAAATACTTTCATTGAGAGCTTCCACTCAAATATAATAGTATGTATTTTATCTTTGTGTGATTGAATGAGATGTGACATTTCCATATTAAGAAGAACTACTTATTTATTATCATAAGAACATCATTAGCTATGTGTCCGAGATTTTATTGTGACGGTCCCATTGATGGCATTAAAGCGTTGCCTATGAAACACATAATACTTCTAAAAATAAGTGCGAGACCATTTGTGTGTTTCAATAAAAGCAGGTGGTTACGAGTTTATTCTTGAGAAACATCAGCTTTAATTGTTCCGAATTCTGAATTTGAGAAATGCACCTGTGTTTAGGGATACACACAGTTTTCTATTTGCCACTCAAAATTTTGGCCAAGCTACCAGTACCATAGTGTTCAAGAGATAAATACACTGAAGCACCAAATGTCATTGGATACCTCCTAATATCGTGTGGGATCCCCTTTTTTCTTGGCCGACCCCTTTAACGGCCGGCCATGCAGGCGGTAATTGAGATAAGTTTTAAGCCACATTGTTATGCCATGATCTAGTAAGGGCGCTAATGACCTAGATGTCGGAGTGCCCTAAAGATAAAAAACAACAACATTCCTATTTCCTGTCGAAGTGCAGCAACCCGACGCAGCATTGACTTAACAAGCCGTCGGAAGTCCTCTTAAGAAATATTCAGCCATACGTAATTGTGAATGTGTTGCCGATGGAGGACGTTATACACTACTTGAACTTTAGAGCATATCCTACATATGTTCGACTGATTTCATGTCTGGCGATCTAGTTGGCAAAATCATTCACTGCCCAGAATGTTACTCATGCCAATCGTGAACGATTTTGGTCCGGTGACATGGCGCATTGTCGTCCTGGAAAAGTCTATCGTTTTTTGGGAACACGAATGTCATGAATGGCTGCAAAATGTTCTCTAAACAGCTGAACATAATTTCCACTCAATGGTCGGTTCGGTTTGACCAGAGGTCACAGTCGATTCCATGTAAATACAACCCATACCAGGATAGAATCACCGGGTGTTTAAAAAATGACCGAAATATTTGAAACATCAATAAAAACTAAACGGGCAGCGATAGAAATACACCGTTTGTTGCAATATGCTTGAGACAACAGTAAATTTTAAGGTAGACAAATTTTCGAAATTAGTTATAATTTTCAACAACAGATGACGCTGCAGTCTGGAAAAATCTAAAGTTCTAAGGAATAAACCATTTTTTCACAGCAAACTTGCAATCTGTGAACAGCACACGCTTACAGCAGAAAGACGACTTACAGAATGGCGAACTCACAGACTGCGTTTACTGCTATATCTTTCAAATCGCCTGCAGCACCATCTGTTGTTGAAAATTGTAACTAATTTCGAAAGTTTGTCTGCCTGAAAATTTAGTGTTGTCCCAAGCATATTGCAACACACGGTGTATTTCTATCGCTACCCGTTTAGTTTTTATTTATTTTTCAAATATACCAGTCATTTTTGAAACACTCGGTAAAACCAGTTTGCACAGTGCCTTCCTGATAGCCTGGTTCCATGACTATGTGAGGTCTGCGCTACGCTGGAAGTCTACAATCAACTCTTACCAAATGGAATCTTAATTATTGTAATCTATTTCTTCTGCACTTGCTTATAATGAGAATAAACAAAATCCAACATCAGATACACTGACATATTTATTAAATAACAATTTATTAGTAAAAAAAAATTAAAGTATTTTGCGTGGTCGTCAGAATTCCATTAATAATAGGGGAGCGTCCATAAACCACGTAGCTCCATTTTGGCCTCTTGTGAACCCCCCCCCCCACGTAGCCCTAAGTGGCTTTTGCCTCTACACCCCCCCCCCTCCCCACGTAGCACGTAGCTTTTTTCCCCTTTTGATCTCAGAAGACATTTTGTATTGCTTTCTCCTGTCAGACTGTTGTAAATTACATACAGAGATAATTAACCGAGGAAAATAAATATTCACATGCTGTTATGTGTTCTGTACCTCATTTTAACTGTGAGAAATGTTATGAAAAGAAAACTACGTGGCCTGGCTCGGAAACCCTCCCCCCACGTAGCCCAGCGTAGCCTTCTAGCCAACCCCCTCCCCCGCGCCCCTCGTACCGAGCCACGTAGTTTGTGCACGCTCCCTAGGCGGTAATACTGTTACCAGAAACAAAAAGAAACCGGCATGTCGTTTTTTTATTTTTGTTTCTGGCTTTACGCCTAGTTGACGACGCGGTCGTTAGAGGCAAAAAGGAGTGGGAGCAAGGAACAGGAAAGATTTCGGCCGTGACATTTTGAAGGAACCATCCTGTCATTCACCTTAAGTGATTTCGAGAAATAACTGAAAACCACCATCTAGGTGGCCGGGCGGGGATTAGAACCCGCGTCCTTCGGACTGCGAGGCCACCACGCACGGTCGGAATGCTGCGATGGAAACGCGAAGCACATGTGTGGTACAGTACCAGGCACGCTCTGATAACGTCGCAGCTGTGGTATCGGGATGCTCTAAATGTTATGCAGACGGTAACCGTATGTGGTGATATTTCAAGTTACCTTCAGTTCAGAATTTCTTGTTTGATTTTTACTGTCTGGTGAATGATTCAGTCATACTTGTTTGAAATTATTGCTTATCACAAAATAATATTGCTTTTCCGCTTGTAAGATATTATTAGTCGTTTATCAGAAATATACTGGACCTTGCATGCTTACCAAAGGTTTTAACGTTACTGTTGATAAAGAAAATATAGATAATAAAATGGTTTTACGGTGGGTTAGGTGTGGGAAGAACTTTTTATCATTCGGATCGTAGCCAGTAGGGAAGGAGACGTGGTAGTGGGGAATCCCTGATCGCCTGAGACATATTTCAAACTCCATGGCACAAGAACATACGACAATGCCAATGGTAAAACTATGTAACCCTCTAGTGTCATTAGGAAGAGCGCTGACACCTGGTTTCACCCTCCACCTTCTTCCAGCTTCATATACACAACACAAAATAACAATTATACTTAACAACACTGATAACAGTCATCTAAACACACACCCAAACCCTTAGAAATGTGGTCGTTCTACCCCTGAAAACACAGGACTATTAGAAATTCTGTGGCAGGATCCAACCAACCTTCTGGTTGTGGCCCAAACATATGCATAGTCAACAGCGAAATGATTAAATTCATGAAACTCACAAGGAGATGATCAGAAATGTATTTCACCGATTTATGTAAAAGTTTTCAGTTTTTCTTGACCATTGAAAAATGACTTTTGTGAAAATTGTAACGTATTTTTAGAAAGAAATCCAGATTTTTGGGTATTTTTCTCATGTATATGACAGCAGCATACAAAATATTTTTTTTTCGCCAATGTGATGGCCTTGTACTGGCTATTATGTCTGATAGGGAAACGTCGATTCGGAGTTGTGGACACAGCAAATGTACACACTTTGACAATAAATTTGGCCGCCGCTGAAAAAAATCTATCACTCATATTTGGCACAATCTGACATCAATGTCATCCTAAGAAACAGTAACGCAATACTGGCTTGCCAGTATTGCGTTACTGTTTCCTGGGATGACATTCATGTCAGATTGTGCAAAAAATGAGTGACAGATTTTTTTTCAGCGGTGGCCAAATTTATTGTCAAAGTGTGTACCATAAGAACATGTCGTATTTGGTTGCTCTCCCATGTATCCCCATGAAGCGGCCAATTCCAACTTGGCTTTACGCATCGTCGACGTCGACGTCATTAGAGTCGGGAAAGGACTGTGAGACAGGAATGGGAAGGAATTCAGTCATGGTCTTTTGAGGGAACCAATCCCTGCATTCGCCCGAGTGAATGAAAGCAGGTATTATGCAAACAATTTGCCGTCCTGGGCACTCCCACACAGCAAGGAAACCGCGACACACGCGGAAATCTCTGAGTCTGCAAGCAGTTCATTACAGGCTACGACACCTCAAAATCCCACTTCCAACATCGGTAGATATCCTGTTGAGAGAGGGAAGACACAACGTGTACGGAGCGATAGCTCGTTATTTAAGAGAGGCAGATATCTCCCTTTAAAGCAATGCATTTATAAAAATAATAGATTTTTATTGAAGTGTATGTGTGTATGTGTATCTATATGTATGTGTGTATGTATTGTATATGTATGGGTATATGCGTGTATATATGTGCGTATGTATGTGTGTATGTGTATATATATATATATATATATTTATTATTATTATTTTCAATTTACTCATAATTGTACTAAATGTAACCATGGATACTGTACATTAGCTGTTAAGAAATTATCATAAAAGCCAAATGTTATATATATTAAGATGTTATTGTGCACACCAAGTACAACTCGTACTTCAACCAGAATGTTATTCTATAGGATTTACAAATTATATTGGGTAAGAAAAGTTATGGAATTGTAATTGTCATCTCATTGTACTAATATTGTATTACTGATTAACTTTATAAGCCATGTGAAATAAGGCTCGATTACATTCATTTAAAAGTTCAAACAGCAAATGTAAACATTAATGTAATTATTAAAGCTGGCCGTATGGTCGATAGACCGAATGCCATGATAAAAAAAAAAAAACAGAATGGCTGATTTGCGAAAGTTGCAAATAGTTTTTTTTTAAGGAAAAAGATTAAACTTGTTGTTTGATTTATCGTATAAAATTTTAGCAAACCACATTTCTCAATTGTTTTACACTCTGACTGCAGAAAATCTTGTAACTTGACAACATCTAAGTATAGTCGCTGAAGTAAAGTGTATTCAAAAAAGGTATTCATACTCGTAATTACGAAGATCTGTTCAACCACAATGGTATATTTGAGATTTCACCAATGCCTGGATATTTAAATGCTTTAACTTCCTCTGTACTTCTATACATCTTTTTCTTCCTCTCCTCAACCCGAATGTTAGAAGATGTAACCGGAGTGGTTTCCCATTATCTTACCCATTGTGATAGTGTTCGTAAGTATTACTATATGTGTGGATAACCGTGATGTTTCGTGTCTTAATTATAGTGTGTTGTGGATGAGAAATGAATGAAGGGAGAATGTGAACCTAGGTGCGGACCCATCAGTCTTTCGAAAGACATAGAGAGGCCCCTAAGTCTAAGGTCCCAATACGCCGTGCGAATAGACATTAATAGTGTCGTATGTATTGCGAAGTTGTTTGGGATTTAAACTAGGCGTCTGGTACAGAATATGGTGAACAAGAATCACCACTACGTCGCCTATCCTGCTGGCAAAGTCCGAAATGATGAAAATTTGCTCCAAATCCAGGGCTGAAACCATCTAATAATGTTTCGAGCACCAGTCACTGCCAAAGTGGTAGGTAATTCTGGTCTTTTCCTCTGTTTTCGTTAGGTATTAGTACACATGAGATCGGAATTTTGCTCGGCGTTGAAAACGGATATCTATTCGAGTGAACAAAGTGTTTCACACGATATTTCAGCGATGATCAAAGGACTAGTTACCCGAGAACATTATATTAAGATATTAGTATGATGTATCTTGTAGACTGAAATAGTTCACATCTCTGTCCCAGTTCTCTTAACAACCAACCCATATTTTATAATGTTGTTCAGTTTTATTTTAATAACTGCTACATCCGTTATAAAGAGAGTTCTCCGAGGTAACGATAATTTAATTTATAATTTTATTGTAAGTGCAAAAGACGTCATGTTATTTATTTAGCTTGTGTAAAAATACACAAGACAGAGCGGTAACGTTCTGTCCTCTCATTCCGCACGACGTTGGTTCGAATCCCCGCCCGGACATCCTGATTTGGATTTTCCATGGGTTCCCCAAATAACTCCAGGCGAATGCTGTGACGGTTCCTTCAAAAGGCCATGGCTGAATTCCTTTCATTTCCTTGCCTCAAATCCTTTCCCGCCTCTAATGACCTCGTTGTCGAGAAGGTGTAAAGCCAGAAGCAAAGAAACGAAACAAAGGTACAACACTATAAATATCAATGTGTCGTAGTAAAACAAGCAACAAGCGCCTGAAATAAAAATTCAAAGTATTAATTGCAGACTGCCTAACCACTCTGTAGCATCTCTAGAGGTTTTAGGTACGCACTGTTTGGTTCGTACCCTGTTAAGGGCAACCCATGTTTCACGTGGCGGGTCAGAACCTAATGGTGGATGTCGGGTACTAAACAGCGACTGCCACTCCTTGGGAACCGACGCTATTCTGCTGTAGCCTTACACCCCCCGTCAATCAGAACCTGACTTCAGACGTTAAAATCTATGTTGCATGTCAACGTGGATGGAAAGACCAACGTAATGAATTGGTGACAGTGTTTCTATTGGCTTCGTATTCCGCCCCTGTCGTAGCACATTAACCTAACCCTGCAATACTGTTGGGTACAGGGGACCTACAGTTTAACGTGGAATCCGAACCACGGAAGCGTTCTGGTGTCCTTCAGATTACCCAGCATGTTAAGAGCCTACGAAAATTCCCGCCAAGAGAGGGATTCCAACCGGGGACCTTTTAATCCCCAGTCACACACTTTAACCACTGAGCCACCAGAACGATTATATTTTTCTAACCTCAGACGTAATGGTACGAATACGCATGGCAAAACAAAAACAATGTAAACATTTATTCAGCAATAATATTTTATACATGATGAATTAGTGGAAATCATCGACTGTGATATCAAATTTGGGGTTATATTAAAAGCAGCAACCAGTCACAATTTGTTGTCATTATATTTACTAACCATTGCCGGTTTCGAGCAAATTGCTCATCATCAGATGGTTTGCATTTATCATGTATTCAAATATACAGCTGCGAAATGCGAGCATGCGTCCTATAACAACAGAAAATAGCATTTATTGAATGAGAGGAATTTAATTTTGTGTTGATGAAGGTTAATCTCAATTACATTACTTGCGTTAGATAGTTGAATGTTTCTGAAAATGAACTCTTCTTGATGGCGAAAGGATGTGATGTATTATTAAACAAACATAAATACTTCACTATTATAAGATTCTGAAAAGATCTTATGAGCACGCTAGAAAGTTGCTTCTGCATTTACAGATGTAGCAAAGATGTTTATGTACAAAGAGTTTTTCAGAATCTTATAATAGTGAAGAATTTATGTTTATTTAATAATGCATCATATCCTTTCGCCATCAAGAAGAGTTCATTTTCGAAAACATACAACTGTCTAGCGTAAGTAATGTAATTTAGATTAACCTTCATCAACCAAAAATTATATTACTCTCACTCAATAAATGCATGCTACTTTCTGTTGTTATAGGAAGCACGCTCGCACTTTGCAGCTGCATATTTGTATACATTATAAATTCAAACCATCTGATGATGAGCATTTTGCTCTAAACCGGTAACGGTTAATAAATATAATAACAAATTGTGACTGGTTGCTGCTTTTAATATCAACCCAAATTTATTCAGCTGCTCAATCCATTATCAAAACTGTTAATTCGAAAGTACGTTCATGAAATTGATTTCATATTGGGTCTAGAGCAATTTCACATTGTTAATGATACTAAGAGCGATGTATTCATAGTGTGGACGGCTACCTCGTTCCTTGTCGGCTACTTAACTACACGCCTTACGCCGCAACACTTCCAAAATTTCTGAGCTAACAACCGTCATACTACTTTTTCTTCTCGGCTTCTGCAGGAAGAAACTGATCTTTAACCTACATCAGAGCCATTGGAGTGTATGAAGTAGGTTGTAGTTACGGAACTATATGTTTTGGTGAAGCAGAGCGATCTGTTCAGGAAGTTAACCACGACTCCAGTAGCCAGCCCGGCATGGGCCATCGAGTTCCAAGAAACGAGGTTGACAACGAGTGAAGACAAGTGGTGGCCAACACGTTAAAAAGTATATTAATGTGAATAACGACAAGGACCTCCGGCATGTTCCATCCAACCAGCTACTGAAGGTCATATTTCCCCGGTCAACAAACAACGTGACTTTGCCCCTTAGGGCCCCATTTAGATCTGCACGTTGATTGGCCAGTCAAGTGTAGCCAACCACGGGTAGACCCTTCACTATATAAAGCCGACCGGCGGTCGGAGGATCACACACTCGCAGTGTGAACTTCGTCTACAGTAACAATGATTTTCCCAAAAACTGTGATACTAATGACGTAGATAGCATACTGTAAAAGCAATTAAAGTATCTTAAATGAAAAGGTTAGTTTATGACTGGAAGAAGCTAACTAGATTTAAATTAGTTTTAGTTACATTTTACGGTCACATTTGTAACATATGTCATCTGACTCTATGTATTATTTACTTTTTCTATTTACGCGTAGAAGTGTTTTTAATAAATATTTCTCTCCATGTTAGTGTTTCAGATGGAGGAGTTAATATCTGCTGTCGACCTGGATATCCCAGCCTCTCCATTTGATCCCTTCGATGTATGTCTCAATAACGAAGATTGGAACGTGGGTAAGTTTAATAGAAAAACAATTTACTCTGTGAAAAATTATGCTTTTACAAGAATCTTACAGTAAAGAGAACATAGCATTATGGGCCAGGCCTTGAAAAATACGAAATTGGCGACTAAATGCTTCAAATAGCAAACAAGGAAAGCAGAGTACAGTGGATGATAAGAAAGATTTGACGCACATAGTCCGGGAAATACGTCGTAGTGGTACAAAGGTCGACACCAAACTGGCTGACTAACAACGTTGAAATTTTGTAATATACTAAAAAGTAGATGTCTACCAAAAACAAACTGAGAAGCAATGCTCAGAATATAATCACTTATTCACATGTCTAAATAGTTATAATCAGTTCATAGCATAGGTACTGTATGTATAGGATAACGGAACAACATTGCACAAAAAGAGCAAAGCCATCAGTTACCATGACAGAAGCTGCACCAGGGTGGAAACACGCAATACAATATCACACACAAATCGAGGTTTAGGAATCTAATATTCTCGATTTTTTACGGATATTTGACTTTTGTGTTCCGAGCTTGGTGGGTGTGTTTAATGCCCGTTTATTTCGCGCATCTTTATATCACGTCACTGTTTACTTGACCTTGGGTCCTGCGACGTAATTTTTACCTCTCATTAAAAGAATATTATACTGAGGGCATTACATATCCTAACTACTCGTATATGCCGACTACGTATTAGTGAATGAATAATCTTGTTCAAGTTCCTCCGATCATGAATTACTACTATTCACACTTGTAGCAAACCTATTATACGTTTTATAGTTGCAATACAAAATCTTTGACTATGCGTCCTAATTTATTGAATATAGTAAATATTTTACCTTGCTTTATCTTGGATTATGCCCCCAAGGGAGTTGAGAGACATGCTACACCAGCCCTTCTCCTATCCGATCTGTGAAGCATGTTCTGGAATCATATTTTTGCAAGATAAATCTTGGAATCATTTTTTTTTTTTTTTTTACTTTCACCTGGAATAAACTTCCATATCTTTCAACTTCAATACTTATTTTCTCAAAAGTGATTATTTATTCGGTATACTTCTCTTCAAATAAGTAGCACCAATTAAACTCAATTAATATTTATCCCTATTCTTTCTTATAACTTCACAAACTCCTTGCAACATCATTACTTCAAAATCTTATCTCCACCAATTGCAGAATACTTTTTAAAATACCATAGATTCATTCTTTTTTTTTAACTGCTTAACGTCTCTCTAACAGCGAGGTCTTTAGAGATGTGAAAGGATGGGGGGGGAGGGGGCAAGGAATGGGAAGGAATTCGGCAATGGCCTTTCGAAGGAAGCATCCCGGCATTTGCCTGGAGTGATTTGGGAAACCATGGAAAACCCAAATCTGGATGCCCGGACGGGGATTGGAACCGCCCTCCTCCCGAATGCGAGGGCATTCATTCTTATATCAGTCATACTCCTTCATTGTTTTTAAGCCGTATGTTTTTGCCAGCTTCCAATTTTCAGTCTTCCCGGCTACATCATCTCGACGACTCCATATCTGACGCCGTTCGGACTGTCTACTTTTCCATTCCTCGCCCGTACATTTTTTTTGGATCCGATTTCTTTGCCATCACTTTCTCTTAGACCATTCACAGATAGTTACAAATCTTGAGTTAATATTACATATTTACAATTTTTAATATAAAAATTTAACAACATTTTACTAAAAAAAGTTGGGAAGCCGTCCCAGTCCCTTTCTGTCCCTCACTGCTTGTAACAGACATCGTCTATATTGAAAGGCTCACAAAGTGAAGTTTGGTAAGTTATTGACATTTTGTAATCAGTGCCGTTTTTATGTTTTATTTATTGATTCTTATAATAAAAATTGTATGTAGGAATGTGAATTCATTTCGAAGAAAATGACTAAATAATCATGATGTATTTTGCTGCTTTTGCAGTAAAACAGAAGCGAAATATCACAGACTTTCTAAAGTTAAGTTATACTGCTTATTTCGGACTACAAATTGAAAAGTGAGATAAATCCTGGGTTCCTCATGAAGTTTGTAAACCCTGTATTGAGTATTTTCGCATGTGATAGAAAGGAAAAAGATGTTGTTTAGATTTCTGTAACGCCATGATTTCGAGAGAACCCAGAAATCATTTCAATTATTGCTATTTCTGCCCAGTGCACGTCAAAGGCTTTAATCAGTATAAAATATCGGAATATCCTAATTTAAAATCTATAAAAATCCCTGTCTCACGCTGCGAGGAAATTGCTCTGCGTATTTACGCCTTGCAATTGGAGTGCATGCAGTGATACTACCGTACACATATAGTCTACACGTAGAAGTGGAAGTGAATATGCTGGAGAAACGTCAGCTCTACAGTTGTTTCTTAAAGTGAGCTTAGCGATTTGATATAAGATCAGAAGTTATCTAAGGAGGCATCAAAACTAAAGGAAACGAATTTATTACAGTCATACTTAATGATTACAATTTATAGGACAGAGGAAAAAGAGATTTTGCCATACTTTAGTGACGCTGAAAAGTATGTCTATTACGACAATGTAGCAAAGTTTCTTGGAGACACGGTTTTATCTGAATATAAACCAATTTATTCTCGGTTGTTTATTGATATTTCCACGAGAAGTTTAAAGTGTGTTTTATTGAACAATGGAAACCAATATGCATCCATCCAAATTGTTGGACCAACCAGACTAAAAGAAGAATATCAAATTAGTTCTGCAAAAAATGTATTACTACGAATGTCAGTGGTCAGTACGTGCTGATATTCTGTACAACCCTCCTATGATAAATTACTAGAACAGTAGTTTTTCTAACAGCGGCTGTTAATTTTTGGCTACATATGGAGAGCTCGCCTATTATCAACATGTTAAGAATTCATTTTTCAATTTTCGATGCCTCTGACCATAATATTTAATAACCATACATTTTGTGCGTCCTGAATATTTCTGTTTCATTTTATATTACAGTTGCAGGTAAATTGTAAGTGTACACATATATAATGTAGGAAAAATAAACCTCTGCATTTGCTCCTAAATTCGGCACATTTTGTACCTAAATTGGACGCATTTTTCTCAACCATAAAATAGCATCAAGAACAGAAAAGAGATCATGGGAGATCGACAGGAAAGATGGCGAAAGAGGCCTGGCCCTAGTGGATGCAATTCCAGACTCAGTTGGAGTCCCATGGGGGCCAATCAAGTTCCCAGGCCCCACAAGTCGTGACCCACTGGGGGATAATGTAGATTCAGAGAAGCAACTCAACACTAATTACCTTTACTAAAAAAAAAAAAAAAAAAAAAAAAAAAAAAAACAGCATCAGGTATTCTTTTGCAATATCTGCCAGCTTTATGTGAAGTACCTAGCAAGTCACGGATTTCACTATTTTCCTACGACATAATATGAGTAATTGACGTAATTACGCTCATAATTATGATACCCTATGTACCGATGACCAACACTTTGTGTCAATTTTACGTTTCTAGCGCCGCACAGTAGCGTATAAAAACTTATTGTTGTAAAGGTCACGAAGATTGATTCAGTTTATGATTAAAATTCAATTTTCAGTGAGGAATATAAATTCGACATCCCTTTCGATTTAAAGAACACGTAAGAATTTTGGTACCTATATTCGATCCGGATTATATCCACAGCAGAAATGTATATGCTTATTTATTTCATTGTGATTACATTTATATATTCAAGTACAGTAGAAAGTAGGGATGTAACGGATATCCGCATCCGCAAGCGCGGAACTTTCGCGTGAAATCCCACATCCGCTTTCGCATCCGCAATATTTATTGCGGATGTATAGCGGATGTTTTGTTTACATTGCAATATACACTGAGGAGTCAAAGAAACTGGTACACCTGCCTAATATCGTGAAAAGTCCTCGCGAGCGCGCAGAAGTGCCGCAACACGACATGGCATGTACTCGACTAACGTCTGAAGTAGTGCTGGAGGGAATTGACACCACGCATCCTGCAGAGCTGTCCATAAATCTGTATGAGTACGAAGGGGTGGAGATCTATTCTGAACGGCACGTTGCAAGGCATCCCAAATATGCTCAATAGTGTTCATGTCTGGGGAGTTTGGTGGCCAGCGGAAGTGTTTAAACTCAGAAGAGTGTTCCTAGAGCCACTCTGTAGCAATTCCGAACATATGGGGTGTCGCATTGTCCTGCTGGAATTACCCAAGTCCGTCGGAATGCACAATGGACATGAATGGATGCAGGTGATCAGCCTGGATGCGTACGTAAGTGTCAACTGTCAGAGTCGTATCTAGACGTATCAGGGTTCCCATGTCACTCCAACTGCACACGCACCACGCCAATACAGAACCTCCACCAGCTTAAACAGTTCCCTGCTGACATGCAGGGTCTATGAATTCATGAGGTTGTCTCCATACCCGTACAGTGTTGACGGGCCCAGGCGAGGCGTAAAACTTTGTGTCGTGCACTCAGTAAGGGTACACGAGTGGGCCTTCAGCTCCGAAACCCTATATCGATGATGTTTCGTTCAATGGTTTGCACGCTGACACTTGTTGATGGCCCAGCATTGAAATCCGCAGCAATTTGCGGAAGGGTTGCACCTCTGTCATGTTGAACGATTCTCTTCAGTCGTCGTTGGTCCCGTTCTTGCAGGTTTTCCGGCTGCAGCGATGTCGGAGAATTGATGTTTTACCGGATTACTGAAATTCACGATGCACTCGTGAAATGGTCGTACGGTCGCTACCTCGGAGATGCTGTGTCCCATCTTTCGTGCGCCGACTACAACACCACGTTCAAACTCACTTAAATCATTAAAACCTGCCATTGTGGAAGCAATATCCGATCTAACGCGTGCGCCAGACACCTGTCTTATATAGGCGTTGCCAACCGCAGCGCCTCACTCTGAGTGTTTACATATCTCTCTATTTGTATAAGCATGCCTATACCAGTTTCTTTGGCTCTTCAGTGTATATTATTCTTTTCTCTTTATACGAGATTCTGCCCATCGTCTCTTAAATAACAACAATGTAGTTGTTTTTTTCCTGACGATCTTGCAATTCAAATAACAATGAACTAAAGGGTGTTCTTACCTAAGCGACGAATTTATAAGTTTAAACTTGCATGTAAAGTAAAGCGCCTTCTTCACTGTCCAACTTACATGACATCCGTGTAGAACTACAATAGGATGCGCTCACCCATTCACGCTAGAAAATGGTGTCCAACAAAATGTTCCAAGCAATCCTTTCCACTCGTACTTTCTCGCGGAACACCGTGTGTCCTTATCCCTTTTCACGGCACATCAAGGTTCTTCATCGAAAATCCGATGAACGTAGGTCCTACAAGTTATACTGTGAATAGGCCGCTAGAGCGGTGGAAAGGTGGGTGGAGGGTACGGAGATGTGTGGTGGCGTGGCATTGTGCTTGACGCTTGAATTAGTGGAGCCGCGAACTCCACAAAGTTCATATGACAAAGATTGTTTTTTAAACGCGTGCGACATTATGTAAATAATTTAATTCACTTGTGAAATCATCCCATGTTTTTTGTTGTTGACAGATGAGGCAAAAAATAAATCAATGTGGCAGTATTATATGGAAATAGACGTTAATTCTGAAAAATGTAGAATTTGGCATAAAAAAATACTTACTTTGATTTTAGGTTTATTTTTGATAAAATTTTAAAATATAAATAATTACAAATTTATTTTTCCACTTCCGCATCCGCAAAACATCCACATCCGCGGATGTCAAACATTGAATATCCACATCAGCATCCGCATCCGTAAACATGATTTCCGTTACAATCCGAGTAGAAAGTAAAGCAAACTTGCATTAAATGATAGTTGAAGCACTTCTAGAGGTAGCGATTTTGCTAACAAGATACATACTTCCTGCTGTGGTAAGCACATCCTCTACAAAAACTGTTCACCATCGATAGACAAGACCATCACTGAACAAATGGACCCAATCAGACTGACGAGTAAATCTGATAGTGTTGCTGGTTTATGCACGGTTTTCTGAATCACAGTATTTCCTTAAATTCCAACTTTATACAATTTCATGTCAACCATAGGTGCACTGTCAAACAATAGTTACGCTTACCTTATACAGAAGCTGGTCACTTGGAAAATCAATATATTTTCCTTGTCTTGGTTCCCCAGTCTGAATGGAAACTTCGCTGTATCGCACATAGTGGCTCAACACACTTCAAGCGATAACAGTGTGATTCCTTGTGTGATGCGTATGCGTAAGGAGTTAAATTGACCTCGGACCGTGTCTTCTGGGTGCTTATTTTTTTTTGTCTATAAGTGTAGTAAATCATTGTTGATTACATGTGGTATACGTATATATTAATAACAGGTTTCCTTTAAAAAATATTAAATAACAAAACAAATTTTGTAGAAAAACTTCTCGGGTTTCAAGCCGCATCAAAGTTTAATCGTCTGGCGACGTTTTGGAAGCTTGCACCGCTTCTATTGTCAAGCCCCGCTTAACATCACTGATGTCTATCAGTGATGTTAAGTGGGGCTTGACAATGGAAGTGATGCAAGCTTCCGAAACGTCGTCAGACGATCAAACTTTGACGCGACTTCAAACCCGAGAAGTTTTTCTAAAGTACTGCCGCCGCGAAAATGTATATAGCTATCTAAAGCAAATTTTATTTGATTATAAAACGTGAAAAAATATAAATTTTCTTTTATTGACCTATTGTCCAGATAAGAGCATGAGATTTCCTTACCTCATTCGCTTACGGTTTCGATTGGTAGTGAGTAATTTGGGGGTAAATTAGATCAATTAATCTGTTTTTTTTTATCTGCTTTACGTCACTTAACAGCGAGGTCTTTAGAGACGGGAAAGGATGGGGGGGCAAGGATGGGGGAAAGGAATGGGAAGGAATTCGGCCATGGCCTTTTGAAGGAAGCATCCCGGCATTTACCTGGAGTGATTTGGGAAACCATGGAAAACCCAAATCTGGATGCCCGGACGGGGATTCGAACCGCCGTCCTCCCGAATGCGAGGCGAGAACGCTAACCGTTACACCGCCCCGCTCGGTTTAATCTGTTAATACTGATCGAAAATACGGTGTAGGGCTGGTTGCTGGTGTGTTTTTTTTATATGCGGCGGTAGGTTCCCTCGGGTAGATGGGACATCTCTTGAATCAGTATCAGCTGAGTGGAGAATGTGATGATGCACGGTTATTGTCTAGGCCTTTCAATTCGGAGTCGGGAAAGGTCTGATGTCACGTACATGAAACTAGCCAAGTCTGTTCTCAGCTGTGCAGGGTACGACTTGCTGTCTACGCTGCCCCACAGACTAGCTCCCCTTCTCACCTTTTCATACGCGAATTCCCACAACTTTCGCGCCAGTGGGTCCTTTCCACGAACCACTCGCGAACACTGAACACATGGATTGTTACAGCACCGAAAGTTGTTGTTTTCACGTAAAGGTTTAGGACATATTTGAGAAGTGATCGACCAAGGAAAAACGCTGGACCTTTGGCAATAAATTTTCGAATGACTTCATACGTGGATAGTCTCCAAATGTTTCTTCGAGACACGTTTTTTGCCAACCCTAACCCCTACTACGAGTTTGCCTACTGACGTCATAAAAGACCATTCCACTTTAACACACTCCCAATATTTGGATGGCAAACGTGACAAATGTTCGACACAATCACTTAAGGAATTTGGAGTTCTCAATCTGCCTACACTATGGCAATTCCAAGATGTTTAAATTTTCCTCGCTACTAATTATCTTGATGAGCAAACGTGATGTATGTCAGTCACAAGACCTTCTCAGAAAGCACTTGTGGTTATCTGCCTGTTTACGTGAGTCGAGGAATTTGTAATTTGACACGAACTTTGATTTCTTTAATGGCCATACGCCTATAATAACAATCAACTATCTTTTATTCTGTGCATTTTAGGAATTTGTCGTGTACGCTATGCAGACATAATAATGAATACCTTGTTATTAGACTTCTACCCGACACCTGGGAATATACCATGGTTACAACATAAACAGGTTAACATAACCTCAGAGACTTTGTAAATTTTTTTTTATTTATATACAGAAAATAACTTACTCAAGCCAAGAAATTTGATTTCCTGTAAGCAGACAGAAAATGTTTGATGAACAGTGTCACGTGTGTATCAGTCTTGCAAAGACGAAGAAGATTTATTAAGATCAGTTAATATTTCTGCGTTAAATCATACAGAGTTTAGGCACCAAAACTTCCAATCATTAATTTTTGTTCATCTTTTAACTAACCAACATACGCCACCAGAATATCACTATTTTCTACAAGAATGAAAATTGTGGGCTGAGAATCGAGAATTGAATCGTTACAGCAAGTACCACAATATCGGGAACTATCTTAGTTCTTTGCTGAACAGTTGCAACTTCAGTCACAGCAATTCCAAGAGCTCAAGATGCTATGCCAACAGCATCAAGAATTCTTCCCGTGACAACAGGTGGAATAACAGACCACCTTAAAACATCCTCTTCCAGAAATACAACAGAAAATCTTCCAACAGCAACAATATATGAAGGAAAAAAAGAGGACGCAGTTTCCGTTCCACCACTAGTCTCCACAACACCAACACCTTAGTGGTCAAACGCAGCAAAAACATTCTGTAAAAATTGGAGGAATAATATATTTCGATACCAGCGGTAGTCTCAGTAGAAGGAAGCCAAACAATGGAAACATAGGTCGCCATTCAGGAGTGAAAATTCCTAAGGAATTTAGAGTTCTGATCCTGTGTACTGTTTTTGTGTATCAACCTCTTAACGTTTTGCTTCGTTACAATAGAGTCTGACGCCAGAAGCTCCTATCTGTCTTCACGGTGTTGAATACCATCATATGTATCGTTTCCTTCCAAATGACTACTCTATGGAATTTAAGGGCAGAGTAGTCTAATTTAATGCAACAACTGTGGACAATTTTCAGTTACTTACAGCTCTAATATCACACGTTGGGCGGAACACATCAGTTCCTCACTAAAACACCGAGGTAAAAAACGAAATAGAGCTGACACGAATGCAGTTTCCTGTTACAAGCGTGGTTCGTCTGCTCGGAAGAGATAAATCAGTAATGCCTCTTTGTGCAGTCGAACTTAGGCCTACCAATTCCGTAAGAAATTATGAAACTTTTTGCTTAAATAATTTGTTCCATTGTAATATAAGTTTAAAACTTCATAGATAAACAGGCAGTATGTTACAGTGAACAAGTTATCAAAGTTTGAGCATACAGAATTTATTGTGATTCGGAATCGTTGTGTGACACATGTAATGATAATACTAACCACCGAAATGAATAAACTGTAAGTAAAAATATCCTGTGAATAATAGAGAAAGCAGTTACTACCAGAATATCGTGTATGGAAAAAACTAGATAGACATAGAAAAGAAGGCGGAATTTAAATATACAATGTGTATCAAAAAGAATCATCCGATTTTAAAAGATCATAACCATTATGTTATTTGAGTTATGTGCATGAACAACGTACTGTTTTTTTTTTTTTTTTTTTTTTTTTTTTTTTTTTTGGCTTTAGCCTTAGGCTAATTTAGCCAGTTACATGGAGTAATGGTGCTCTTTTATTTATATTATGCCTTTAGTTTTAGCCACGTACATGTAGATTAAGCTAATCGCTTTCTTATTGGGCGCGGCGAGGGTTATGATCACATCTGCGATGTTTTCTATGTGAAGAGCGTCTTTTAATAAGGTTCTTCTATATTCGCGGTGGCGCCTACATCTTAGAAGGAAGTGGTAGATATCCTCCACTTCGTCGCAGGATTCGCAGTTCGGAGAATCCGAGACCTTCATTAGAAATTTTTTATCATTAAGCCAGGTGTGCCCCGTTCTTAATCTACTAATCAGCGTGATTGCCTTTCTATGCAGATCAACTTCCTGGAACCATGGTTTCATCGTAACTTTGCTGGCGATGGCGCGGTACCATAGCCCTTTCCCTTGGGCCTTTTCGTTCCATTTTCTTTCCCATGCGTTGAGAGCTCTTGCTGAGGCGATCGTTCTGAAATCGGTATAAGGCACTGGTATGTTCTCAGTATCGGGAACCTGGAGATGTCGTCGAGCTATTTTGTCCGCTAGCTCGTTCCCTGTCACTCCCACGTGACCCGGGATCCATTGTAGGCACACTTCTATGCCTCTGTGTATGGCTTTCCAGAGTTCTCTGCCAACTTCATATGTCAGGTAGTTTCTGCACTGGCCTTTAGGAATGCCTATGATAGCCTGTAAGGCACTTTGTGAATCCGAACATATCACTGCTTTTGTCTGTACTGACCGTTGTATATATTGTATGGCCCTCAGGATTGCGTACATCTCGGATGAGAAGATTGAGAATTCTGCCGGCAATCTACAAGCTTCATAAACGCCACAGTCTGCATCGACCCAAGCGGCCGCGCTGGTGGATTGCATTACCCTTGATCCATCGGTAAATACTTTCCGCCATTCCTTCCATCGTGTGTTCAAGGTTTCTAATGCCCATTGCTTCAATTCTAACTGAAGGGTGGTTTTTTTGTCTACCGAGCCCTTGATCAAGGACAGGTGGATTCGCGACGAGATCTCCGCCCTTTGCCACGTATCTTCTTCGCTGAACATCTCGTTGATCTCTTGTCTGTGTATATTCCACAGGGCCGTTGTCTGAAAATACTGTATCAGGCTGGGTTTTTTCTGTTGTTGACGTGATTTGGCTGAACTTTCATGGGCAAGGAGCTGCACCTTCCTCTGTAGGGGATGTGACTTCATGGACCACACCTTTAGCCAGAAGTTCAACCCCAATTTACTTCTTCTTGTACTCAACGGTGGAATGGCTAATTCTGCCTCCATCACGGCGATGGGGGTGGATTTCACAAAGCCTCCGATTACTCGCAGAGCTGCTGATTGAATGCAGTCCAATTTTGTTAGAAGAGACTTGGCGGCAGTTTGATACAGGAACCCCCCGTATTCCATTCGGCTCCTCAGTAGAGAGCAGAATACATGCCGGAGTAGTCGAGGGTCCGCACCCCAGGTCGGGGCGGCGAGGGCTTTGAAACAGTTCAGGCGTTGCATACATGATTGCTGCAGTTCCATGATATGCTTTCTCCATGTTAATTTTGAATCTAACCACATTCCCAGGAATTTGATCTCTTTAACTAACTCCAGTGTGTGTCCATTTAGTGTAATTGCACAGTCTTTTCCTTGTAGCTGTCTTTGCGTAAACACACAAATTTTGCTTTTTTCGATTGATATTTCTAGCCCTTTGTCCAGCAATCTCTTTTGTATCAGCTTCAATTGCTCCTCTAGTATTCTGCGGGCCGTTTCTATGTCCGGGTGAGATATATATACAACAAAATCATCCGCATATTGGAGGAAGGATACTAGGCCCTTTAGGATGTTACATAGGTCTGCCATGTAGATATTGAATAGTAAGGGGCTCATTGGATCGCCCTGTGGTAAACCTTGGAAGACTAGCCGACTGATTCTGTCTCCCTCCGCTGTAAACACTGAATTCACTCTTCGGGCGAGGTATCGGCCACACCATGAGCATAGCTTGCTAGGTATGCCCATCTTTTTCATAATGCCCACAAGTATATCTATCTGCACATTGTTATAAGCATCCTTAATATCCAGGAAGGCAGCCACTAAATAGTTTCTTCTTGTGAATGACAGCTGAATATCTGTCACCAGCGTGCTGATATTGTCTAAGGTGCTGAAGCGTTTTCGAAAGCCCATAGTTCTGGTATCAAGTAACCTATGATGCTCCAGGTGCCACTCGATCCTGTTTTTGATCATTGCACTCATCAGTTTTGTCGGGCACGGCAGGAGAGAAATGGGGCGATATGACGAGATGATGTTCTTCTTCCTGTGGGGTTTACATACGGGAATAACGATTACCTCCCGCCACTGGTCAGGAACATAGGAGAGGTCAATCATAGTATTGTAGAGATCCAGCATGGCTTCCTTCGCTTTAAGAGGAAGTTTGTCGATCATTGTGTAGGTAATGGCGTCCATCCCCGGAGCAGTATCTTTCTTCCGTAGGGCGTGCAATAGTTCTGATAGGTGAAAACAGGGTTCCGTCGATCCTGTTGGGACGTCGTCTACTTCCCTACTCTTGTGATATTCCTCCTGTTTTGGTACATATGGAGGAGTGAACGAGGCTAGGAACTCCTCTGCTGCTTGTCTGTCTGACGATATCCAACTGGTAGCTGGCCTCTCACCCTTGAACCACTTCAGTTTCCGCCAAGTCTCTTGGGTCGTCACACCATATTTTAAATTGGAGCAAAAACTCTTCCAGCCTTCTCGTTTGGCCTTTCTAATGGTATCTCGTGCTTCAGCCGTTCTTTTCTTGAGTTCTACCAAGTTCTCCTGAGTGGCGGCGTGCAAATATATTCTGGTAGCCAAGCGCCGCCTGGCGACAGCTCGTGAGCAGTCACTGTTCCATCCAAGGTTTTCTAGTGAGCTCTCTTCTAGTGTGAGTTTTAACCTCTGGTATCGCCTCTTCTGCAGCAGCCTCCACTATTCTTTGAAATTCGTTGTACCGACATTGGATATCGTCGGTTGCACCTTCCCACTGCTCCAACAGCGTGCTGATCTTTCCTTCGTAGCGAGCCCAGTTAGCCCTGTTACACAACCACCGTCTGCTTGAGTGCCGGCGGACAGATGGGAGATTCCAATCTAATGATAATTTGAGGACGCAGTGATCACTTCCGATAGTCTCTGGTAGCAGATCCCATTTCGCTCTATGCATTAGGTTCATCGATATGAGAGTAATATCTGGAGAAGAGTTTCTCTGACTAGGAGCACCAAGTCTAGTTCCATGTTTGTTGTTAAGAACGGCAAATGAAGAGGCTGATATGGCATGGGCGAGCTCGATTCCCTGCGTGTCTACATAACTATCTTGCCATAACGAATGGTGAGCGTTGAAGTCGCCTCCAACCACACTATTTGCCGGCAGCTGATGGAATACAGCCGACCAATCTTCTTCCTTTAGGTTGAACTTGAGGTGGTTTATATATGACGGCTGGCCGCTTTGATAGGTCCATCGTAAGAGAGCTCGACAGAGAGCATTTCTACGTTGGCAATTGGTGCCGCTAATCTGCGCACGGAGCAATTAATGTGGCTTCCCACCAAGATGGCAACTCCCCCGTGCCCATCATCTCTGTCTTTCCGAAACACACTAAAATTCTTGATGTTTATGTTCGACGAGCTGCGCAGCCATGTTTCCGATATAAGGACTAGGTCGGCCTTATGTTCTGTTATGGTTCTTTGAAATTCGTCCCATTTTGGTAATAGGCTACGTGCGTTCCACTGTAACACTGTCAATTTAGTCCTTCTAGCCATTTTTAATTAACAGATTTGCAGCCTCCGATGTGGTTCCACTTGGCCCCATTTCTTTAATTTCTTGAAGCACTTGTCGACACGCTTCGTCCTGAATTTTCTTCACTGTGGTGGCTGCCAGCTTGCCTTTCATCTGTTGTGCCAGCAGTTTGACCACTATTTTGACTATTATATTAACCATGTCTTCTCCTGCCTCTCTACTAGTTTGTTCTTTGCTGGTTACTTCTTCGGTTTGGGTCGCTATAGATTCCTTGGGAGTACTGACGGTACTTTGGCAGTGCTCCCTGATTTGCTTCATTCCCTGTGGCATCGTCACCGCGCTGTACCTTTTACTCTGTATAGGTGGGAATTCCGCTGCCTTGTATTGGTAACTTTGTTGTATACTCCTCTTGTTTTCCGTCGCCATTTTTGCTTTGTCCTCTTCTTGTCGCTTCCGTTCGGGGCATTTCCTATCGTTCGCTTTGTGGTCACCTCCACAGTTTACGCATTTTTGGACCTCATTTGAGCAGCTGGATATGTTGTGTTCTTCACCACACTTCATACATCTTTCTTTTCCTTTACAGAATTTGGCCGTATGACCAAATCTATAGCATTTGAAGCACTGCGTTACTGGAAATATGTAGGGAGCCACCTTGAATCTCAGGTAGAAAATCTCGATTTCCTCTGGCAGGAATTGGCTATCAAAAGTTATGAGCACAGTTTGCAGGGGAACTGTTTCCACCTTGCCGTCATTGAATACTTTCTTGGTAAATCGCCGTACATCGATAATCGGTGCCGACGAAACAGCGTTAATCCTTAATTCTTCTTCTGCTAGGTCCGTAGGCACAAACTTGATTATCCCTTTCCGTTCTACTCGGTTAGCCGGTATATAAGCCTGCAGACCCAAGGATTGAAGAAACATCTTGTTTTCAACGAAGCCATTAGCAGTGTTGGCATTCAAAAATTCCATAGACATTCTGTTTTTCCCAAGTTGATTGAGTCGTTTCAGCCCAGTGACCTTGTTATAAAAAATTTTCCCCAGCTGAATTGGGTGTAGAGAAGCACTGTCTGATGCATTCTCGATTATAACCATATATGGACCCTCTGCATGGTCATTATAAAGCCTCTTCCGCATTGCCGGCGCGGGGGGATTCCGCTTGACTGCTTCTTCTCTTACTTGGCTTGCCTGACTAGTTGTCAGATGGTTACATAAGGTGTTCAACTGATGGCCTCCATCTCCTGACGCTCTACTGGGATTTGTTTGAGGTGGGGTCGCTAGGCTGCACGCTACCTCCTTACCTCTGCTAGGAATCGACTCAGTGATCATCGGTTCTTCGATTTTCTCTTTCGTGACGTTTCTCCTGTCTGCAGCTTTACGTTTCTTCCTCAGATTGTACTTTTCTTCTTCGTCGGTGTCGTTTAGGTTTGCCTCCTTTGTCTTTCTCGCTGTCTCCATCATCTCTTGGTCACTCTGGTACACGGTATACGCCTCTTCTTTTCTCGGGTCGATTCCATCACTTGCTTCCGCCATTTCCTCTCGCCCTCCGGCAGAAGGGTCCGACGAGATGAGCTCAGCCAAGGATGTATTGACACAGTTAGGTTGTCTTCTCTAGATGAAAAATACTATAACTGTCCGCTGATTCACCAAAAGTTCTGTGAATATAACACGACCGCAGTTAGCACTGTTGATAGTCGCCTGGAGATGAGTCCGCTTCGCTGCCACTAACACTCGCGCAGGTAAACACGTCTCACTTCCTCACTCTATCGCACCGCTTACTTCCTTACTCGTCGGTTGCAAGCAGCAAACTCCGAAACGTACTGTTGGAAAGAGCAAACTCTCGAGTTTTACATGGTTCCCGCTAGGTAGCAGCAGTGTGCGTCGGGACAGCAGAAAGCTTTTAGTGTTCTACGCTTTCCGCAGTGCTGGTCACTAACAACTATTAGGTATGGTGTGGATCCTTCTACAGCACAGAGCATTAGACGATGGCATGAACAATTCCGAGAAACAGGTTGTTTGTGTAAAGGTAAATCGCCGGGCCGCCCCCGAGTGTCTGACGCTTGAACGCATACGGCATACATTCTCAAGGAGCATGCAGAAATCTTGTTCGCGTTTGTAAAAGACTCTGTTCCTGTGCCTCCGTTAGAACTGAGACATCGCATAACAGCAGCTATGGAAGCTGTCACTCAAGACATGTTCGCTGCAGTGTGGGAAGAATTTGAATACCGCATTGGCATATGCCGTGCATTTCATGGGGGGCATATTGAACATCTCAGAAAAGCTATGAAAAAAAACTTTTTTAGTTCCCCGTTCATCAAAAAACAAAATTCATTGTATATGTTTATTAGTTTCAGAAATATAGACGTGCCAAATCGAATGATTATTTTTGGTACACCCTGAACAACCAATAGGATCTCGAAACAGGGACCCAAAGATAAAATTCAACCACTGTATTACAAAAATCCAACACAGGACCAAACATATTTCCATACCTGCTTTTAGTACACCTGTATTACTCCGCGATTCAGTACAAAGTGGGTGGTGGAGGGTGCGTTACCCTACCCTAAAAAGTAAGGCTCTGTGAATGGGAAAAGATGGATAGGATATGACAGGAGGCGAGAACCAGATATCTTAAGCAATCATTCCCGTATTCGTCTGAGCGATCTAGGAAAACCATGGAAACCTCAGTCATATCTGTGTTTTAGATAATAATCCAAGTCTGACGAATGTTTGATTACCCACAAGATGTAGGCTTCCTCGTGAGAGTCGTCCATGAAAACACAGGAAAGATTGCAGCAGGTAAATATGATAACACGTAACTACACATCGCCTTTAACGTCCACTCTGAAAGAGAGTGTCCCTTCTCTGATCAAAGATATAATGACGCCATTTATTTTTTCCATGATGTCTGGATAGATGTAATAATATGGGTAATAGCTGGGATCATCATCTTCAACACCTAAAAAATAAACATTTTACATACAGAACAACATCTGGAACTTTAACGTCAAAAGGTAGCTGACATCTTTCTCAATACTGTCATTCGATCCTTTGCAATACAGCTCAACAATATTCCAGATGAGGACGCACGAGAGTTTTAATTTTGTATATGCATTACAATTCTTCAAAATTCAAGCCATGAATCCCAATCTAGACTTCACTTTATTTACGACCAAACTCATATGCTGATCCTAAATTTTTCTTATGGCTTTACGGGAAGGGATGGGGGCAAGGAATTGGAAGGAATTCGGCAATAGCCTTTTAAAGGAAGCATCCCGTCTGATCCCAATTCATGTTGCTGTGTGCTGTTACGCCCAAACACTGAACGAATTCAATATCATAAAGAGTTATATATATTACATTGTACTAATGCACAAAGGAAATCGTTATGTTCCTAATGCGTACTGAAATTTAGCTTACTGATGTAACATCTAGAACAATAGAGACTTCGCCTTGAAAAACTACATATTGCAACCGAACCGTTAGAAAATGTGGTAGCCATCTACAAATCAGTTGCGATTCTTCGTACGCTTGACTGTTCGTGCGGTGCAGTGTCTAAAGCATTCTGAAATTGCACTCGTTCACGATCATAAATCAATAATTTTGATGAAATTGTGAGAAAATATGACTAGATAATATACACATGATCGATTCTTCCAAAATCCATCTCGATACGTTATAATTAATTTGTTTCCGTATAAGAATTTCGTGTTTCAGGAACGCACTGAAAATAGATGTTAGAGTACTCAGTCGTAAGATGATAGGTCACTTCAAACCCCTTCTTGAAAGCTGGAGTGGCTTGCGCGACTTTTTCCCCCATTTCAGAAACTCCAGTTGTTTAAGAATACCAGTAGGGTCTATTTGCTTCTAATTCATCTCAAATTCCACACGACATGGTATAGCGGGTATAACTCCATTATTTTCTTTAGCGGACGAATTCTTAAATTCGGTGTTGAGTATGTCATCCTTATTGTTAATTCGATTAAACTGATAACTGTTGTGTATTTGTGCTGGAAAACTGTTGGCATTGCGTGTAACTTTTTTAACGTACGACCAATGTTTCTTTGTTATTTTTGTGACGCTTTTAGAAAGAGAATAGCATTGGAAATCGTTAAATATCACACGCATCGCATTTTTCTCTCATCCTGTTAATTAAGCTTTCTAAGTCTCCAACCGAGCGGGGCGGTGTAACGGTTAGCGTTCTCGCCTCGCATTCGGGAGGACGGCGGTTCGAATCCCCGTCCGGGTATCCAGATTTGGGTTTTCCATGGTTTCCCAGATCACTCCAGGCAAATGCCGGGATGCTTCCTTCAAAAGGCCATGGCCGAATTCTTTCCCATTCCTTGCCCCCATCCTTGCCTCCCATCCTTTCCCGTCTCTAAAGACCTCGATCTTAAAAAGAGACGTAAAGCAGTTAAAAAAAAACTAAGTCTCCACTCTCCAATGTAGCGCACGTGAATTTTCCTTTGCTCTCTAAACAGTGTATTCACTTCACGCGATGGCCTTGGAACTGTAATATGGCACAAATCCACTGAGTAACAATACGTGGACAATACGCGGGAAAAATTGTGGAAAGGTGGAGATTAATTTCAGTACCAATAAAAATAACAACCCACAGAAAATCGTGATG
Source organism: Vandiemenella viatica (assembly GCA_031002005.1). NCBI lineage: Eukaryota > Metazoa > Arthropoda > Insecta > Orthoptera > Morabidae > Vandiemenella > Vandiemenella viatica. The sequence goes on from CM061921.1 coordinate 256,271,855, forward strand.
TTCGTCGAGTAACTGAGCTGATCATAAGCTAACTTCGTCGTTGCTTTGGGTATCTGTTCTAGATCTGAATGTTCGTAGCTGAACAGACACATAAATACACTTGGTATTTCTATATGTGGTTGTGGGAATGATTCAACGCTGCCTTTCTAAAGGATGATTGTGGAAAGAGATAAAATAATTAAAATAACATGTAATACTTTAAGCGCTAAAAACTATGGAGCACAAAAAAACGTAAATTATGCTGAGTAGCATTCAAATGAAGAAAGTTTCACTGACTGGCTGCTTGTGGAGCAATGAGAATCGAGCCTGGAAATTTATCCCATTATATCAGAACAGTACAACACGCATAATTTATTTATTTATTTATTCCAACGGAAAACCATTTTAAATTAATATATCTTAGCTTTATTAGCTTTGGTGCTGAGCACCCTCTGCCACCCACAATTTTGTGAATTGCAGAGTATATATGTAGATGTAGATCTTATGATAACTTCTTAGTAAACACAATTACCACTATTTGTGAACAAATTAGCTACAGTGAAAACAAGAAGATAACAAAAAATAGTAAGTATAGTTTAATATTACTAAAACTAGAAAAACAATTACACAAAAGAAAATTATTAAATATTCTAAAACTAATAATAAGACTCAACATAAAACTACAGAAAATAAAAATTAATACAGGAATAATAGACCGTGACTGTACTAAGTCCATCATTGCTGACTCCACTCACGTATGAGTACTCGCTTGACAACAGCAACACTGTCAATGAAAAAATCAAGTTCAGGAGGTATTCTGTTACTTAGTCTCTGAATCCGTTCTATGGCACTGCTAGCCTCATAGTTTGTGCGCAGATGTCTACGACCAAATAGTTCTCTCAACCGTGTACCAGACGGACAACGAAAATATACATGTCTGAGAATTTCAGGGCAGTCTATAACACCTGAAATTACTTTATGCAGAAATAGGGCACCATGAACATTCCGTCTCAACTCCAAAGGATGGAGGCCAAGGTAGGATTCAACAGCAACCAACGGAACGTCTTTGTAATGAAAGCCCATGCGGCAACCTATAAGCCTTATGAACTTATTTTGAAGATTCTGAATGTGTTGAATTAGTGTGATCTGATGAGGCGACCATACAACGCTGCAATACTCAAGTATGGGTCTAACATGGGCACAGTACAAGAGCCTGAGTGTCTGGATATTATTAATAAATCTGTAAGTGCCTGCCAGTAAGCCCAGGCACTTGGAGGCCTTGGCACATATGTTGTGGACATATTCTTCTGGACTGAGATTGTACGTCAGAAGAACTCCTAGGTCTCTTACAGTTGTGCAGCGATTCAGTAGCTGGTTTTCCATTTCATATTCAAAATGTAATGCAGATTTAGTGCGGTGAAAAGTAATGCAGGAACATTTATTAACATTAAGTTTCATACTGTTTTGTTAACACCATTTCACTATAGCTTTTAAGCAATTCTGAAGATCTAAGCAGTCATCTCGAGTCAAGATTTTCTTTAAAATCTTAATTTCATCTGCAAAGAAAAGGCAACTGGCAAAAATACTAACTAAATCATTTATGAAAATATTGAACAGCAATGGGCCTAGGTGTGAACCCTGAGGTACTCCAGAAGTTGCTGCGAAAGCAGATAACAATGAGCCAAAAGCCTTTACAATCAACCTTCTGTTGCTGAGGTAGCTACAAAACCACTCCAATAATTTACCAACTATGCCATATTCCTTCAACTTAGTAAGAAGGTGGGGATGGCTAACTTTATCAAATGCCTTTGAAAAGTCAAGATATATGACATCGAGTTGTTTTTGCTCACTAAATGCTCTAATTATTTCATTTTGAATAATCACAAGGTTAGTTGCTGTTGATTTTCCAGGAGAGAAACCATGTTGCTTTGGAGTAATTATGTTACGAAACATGGAATAGATTTTGTTTAGCACCAACTTCTCGAAGATTTTTGCTGACACCGATTGTATAACAATAGGTCTATAATTGTTAACATTTTCCTTCGATCCGCATTTATTCACAGGAACAACATGACCAAGCTTAAATACATCTGGAAAAATTCCTGTCTTTAGAGACCTGTTAAACAAGTATTTTAAAGGATGGCAAAGCAAGACTCTACAGTATTTCAAAACATTAGGTGGTATTTGGTCAGGGCCACAACTCTTCGAAAAGTCTAGGTTGCCCAATGCTTTATAAACATCATCAATGACTGCAAGTGTACTCAGACTATTACTAGTACTGAAATGGATATTGGAAGCAGACGGAGATGGTGGTGTAAATACTGAAGAGAAGTATTGTGCAAACAGATCACACATTTGCTGTGGGTGGGAAGTGAAGTGATTATTAAATGTTAACGTGTTTGGTGCTCCTTCAGCCTTGCTAATGTTACGGATGAAATTCCAGAATAATTTGGGATTGTCAGGTATTGTACATTGCACATGTTCAACATAGTCATTGAAGCATTTTTTAGATAAGAGACGAGATTGGTGTCTCAATTTTTAGAACATGACATAGTACTCATAATCAAAGGTCTGCTTATAAGCTTTGTGGAGTGTTTTCTTTTCTATGACCAATTGTATAAGCTCTGTAGAGAACCAACATGGAATTTTGTCATTCCAGTTTTTTTCAGTGGTGTATACTTGAGCACAATTGACTTCAATATGTCAGTGAATTTTATGAACAGAGTGTCAGTATCGGTGGATAAGTCAAGGGATTCAAAATTGGATAGGTCCATAGAAAGAAGTTCATCAAAAACTTCTCCCAGATTACACCTTGCAAAATCAGGAACAAACGTGCACTGGTGATCAGGCAAGGTAGATTCTACAGGATGAATAATATTCAATGCTGGATATCAATAGGCAACAAAGGGCAGGTGTCTTCCTTGACAGTGACATTGGAAGAGGCAAATACTAAGTCCAATAACACACCCCTAGAGTTCAGGACATGTTTACACTGTTCAACATCTAATAAACAAGCTAGCTCACAAAGCATTCGAGGAGAGACAGAGGGGAAATGTGGTTCTCTTTTTGTCCAGTCAACATGTACGATGTTAAAATCACCAACCAGAATCACATATGATGGTTCTACCTGTTGGTCGGCTATCACTTCTTCCACCAACTGGCAGTAGTTGGCATATACATCGAGAGGCTTACTGGGTGGGATATATACACAGCTCAGCAAAATGTGTGTATCATGCAACAGAGCAATTGATAAAAATATAGACTCCACTGATAGTGGGGACATTGTTTCAATACATCTAGAAGCCATTCTGTTGTTCACTGCCACAAGTACACCACCACCGCTCTCTTTAGAACTAGTTTGAGAAGATCTATCACTCCTGTATACAGAGTGATTTGTGAATTCAAGTTCAGCATTAGAAATATCTGGAGAAAGATTGGTTTCAGCAAGTATAATGACATCATAAGTACATGTAGCTAGGGCTAATCTTAATTCTTAAAGTTTTGTCCGAATTCCATTAATATTTTGATAGTACATGTTTATGTTGGTTTTTCCATTGGATTTAATTAGTTTTTTGCACTTTGCACTATTTTGGGCACTCCATTGTTGTATTTTATAGTGAGGCCAATTTCACCTTCTTTGGTTCTTGAGTTCAGAACGAAGATTAACTAAGAACAATGGCTCCTTAGGAGTTCTGTCACTTCAAAGTGAGATTTCAGAAAGAGATGGATCTTTGCATGCAATTTCATTTCGCTTAAAACCCTCCAGAAATGTTACAGCAACGTCCTTGGAACTTAGTACTAGTTTGAGTGGTCTTTGGCTAAAGGTAGATTTCTTCCCCAACCGAAAGAATGTGACAAGATCACTTATATTGACACCAGAAGCTGTCATGATGCACTCGATCTTGGACTTATCGAAAGCTTTTCTTGTGTTGTTGTCATTACTTCTAGCTTCTGGAACCTTGAAGATAATGACATTTTTGGTCCTGTTTGACCTGTCATTGAACTCGCACGAAATGTGAAACTGTTAGTAATACAGGAGAACAGAACGGAAGGGAAGGAAAAATCGAAATAAAAGCAAAGCAAATTTGTCATTCACGAGTACGAGCGTGGTAGGTGAGCGGTTACGCTCTGGCCTGACGTGGGTTCGAATCCCCGTTCCGGCAATACAAATTTCACTTTTTCACTGGTTTCCTCAGTCATTCCAGGCATATGCCGGGATGGTTCCTTCAAAATGCCCCTGGCTGAATTCCTTTGCGCTCCTCTTCCCCCGTTCCTTCGCGCTTCTAATGAGCCATAGGAAGAAGTAAATAACAAAACCGGGATGCTTCCTTCAAGAGGCCATGGCCGAATTTCTTCCCGTTCCGCTTCTATTGACCACGACGTAGACGAGGCGTAAAGCCATAAGTAAAATAAAAAACACAAAGAAGGTATTGTACAGCTCGAACCAGTGAACTTGTCACGATATAGTTATGAAAAACAGGTATAATTCTTAACGCGTATAAAAATGAGGTTTCTAAACTAAAAATCGATAATTACGTAAAATAATCATTAGTTAAAAAGTGTTTTAGGGAAGCTTATACTGTATTTCCAGTAATGTTTAACGTGTACGTATGTAGAAGAAACATTCAAGGAAGTGTATGAAAAATTGTGGTATAACGATTTCAAGCAGAAACAATCGGCATGCTGCGTCATGATGCTGATATTTTCACGTAGGAATAACTTTTCGAGGCTGTTGAACTAAACAAACTAACAAAACAAAGGTCATACAGCTCAAATAACAATAACACTGAAGTAAACGTTAAGGATGTAGTAGAAGTTGAACAATTCTGATATTCATGCAGTAAAATTACCCGCTGGTGTGGCTTAGTAGCCTGAATCGGGGAGGTACAACTTATTGGCCTTTGTAATTGCGGTTTTTAGGCGGTTTCTCGCAATCGTATAGACAAATGCTGGGACGGTGCCTAAACTCCGTCTCATGATCTACAGATTTCACAAACCAAAAACACTTGTCATTCAGAACACATAAAATAACACGTTTTGCAGACAGATGCTTCGTTTGTGCTCTCTTGAGTCGTGTGAAAGATTCTCTGTCGTGGTTATGGCTGCAAGGCAGGAATCATCAGACTTTGAAGGCAGAATAGTAACTGGTGCTACACGCATGGTGTATTCAGAAACTGTTCATCAACTCATTATTCCTCCATACAGTGTGTAAAGAGTGTTCGAACATTACCTCCCACCGTGGACAAAGCAGTGTACGACATAGCTCGTTTGTTTTCTGTTACTAAATAATACCAGTATTCTTGTAGATTGGCGCTTTCTTTGTTGTGTATTATGTAATGGACATAATTTGCTAAAAGCCAGCATGTTGCGTTTTTTTTTGTTTTTTTTTGGTAAGAACTAAATTCAGGTGTCATTATTTCTTTGATTTTAAATGCTATGTCGGAAGTTCTGTTGAGCACTCCTAGTTTTCACCTCGCCCTCTTCCAGATCGGTGGTACCATGCAGCCAGTCAGTCTGTGCTCTATCGTGTCCTGTTGGTTGCATTTGACACAGTTTGGTGAGTGAGCGAGGTGAATCGTATGTAGACGACTGTTTGTTGTTACACAACGATTAATTACTTTGTACCATGTGGATCTTACTTGTGATTGTAGGTTTTCGTTTTGGACGTTCTTCCATATGTTCTTCCAGTAAACTGTTGGGATTTTTCGTTCTATAATACTATGATAAATGCTGTCCATCAACAGGTTGTATATTTCTTTGTTATTTGTGGCAGATATATTTCGAATCTTGTTATATATGTAACTGTACTCAATAATAAATGACCGGAATTGCATCAGCGTCGGGTTAATGTGACGTATGTCGATCGGTGGTTCTGTAATGGCGGGTAGTAGTTTATTTATTAGATATGCAGTTATGCTGTCTGGATACTTTTGCCAGTTCCGTAACATGTCTTTTATAAATACAGCAAGAGATTTATATTTAGCATCTTGTAGCTCGAGACCTCCTTTGCTGAGGGGTAGAGTCAGGGTTTTAAACTTTATTTTAAATATTTCCCCTTGCTGTACAAACCATCCTATTGCCGACTCTATATTCTTTGATATCTCGTTGGGAATGGGCAAGATGTGTGAAGTGTACCATGCCTTTGATAGTGCAATGGAATTTACAAATCTCACCTTTTGAATCATGTTCAATTCTCTTATTTTGTTGTTGTTGAGTAATGCTCTGACAGAGTGCAGTATTTCTTTCCAGTTTAGCGCCATCATGCTCTGAATGCTGGGAGTGAAGTCAGTGCCAAGTATTCTCATCTTCTTCACTTCTGCCCATTTAGATCTCATTTCTTTAATACCTCGCCCAATGTTCATTACTTTTTTTTTCTTATTGTTGATTATTGCGCCCGACGCTTTACAGTATGATTCTAGTATATTTTCCACGAGTTTTAGCTCACTATTGTCTTTTATCAACACGGTGACGTCATCTGCATATACTCGGGTGGTAATTTTTCCCCATTTATGATGATTCCTTCCAGGTGGCGGTTCAAACATATTATTAGTGGTTCTATTGCGAGAGCAAATAAGTCCATAGACAGAGGGCATCCCTGTCTAACTGATCTGTTTATTTCTATTTGCTTAGATAATCTTCCATTGATCAGCATTCGTAATGTTGCACCTCCTAAGATACTTTTTAATAATTTTATGAAGGTACTATTGTAGCCCATGGTTTTTAGTGTTCTGTAGATGTGCTCATGGCTAACCATATCAAACGCTTTTTGGAAGTCTACGGAGAGGACTGCTACTCGACATTTTGCTACCTCCACTGCAGTCATGGTGTCTCTGATGTCCATTAGCGTGTGTATTATCGACCGTGATTTTCCAGTGCACGCTTGGTGTTCGCCAATTACTTTCTTGATGTTGCTTTTTATTCTGATTGCTATTATTCTGGTAAAAAGTTTGTAGTCGGTGTTTAACAAAGAAAGTGGCCTAAATTCGTTGGCGTTGATAGGTTTAAGGCACTTAGGGATTAACACTATCAGGCCTTCCTTGAATTCTTTCGGGATTGTCACCATTTTTTAATATTTTATTGAAGATATCCGTCAGTGGTTCCTTGATTTCATTCCAAAACGTCGCATAAAACTCTACTGGAATGCCGTCTATACCGGGGCTTTTGTTTCTTTTGCTCTTCTTTATTGAACTCCATATTTCTTCTACGGAGATGTCTTCAAGGAGAAGTTGGTTGTCTTCTTCAGTGATTGTATTATCTACATGTTCCAATATTTTCTCCGATTCGAGCGTGTTAACTTCTTTTCTACTGTAGAGCTCCGTATAAAATCTATGGAGGTATTCTGTTATTTGTTGCTGGTCTGCCAGTAGCACATTTGATTCAGTTTTCAGTTTAGTAATGGTTTTTGCTTTCCCCTTTCGTTGTTCTGCTAATACATGGTATACGGACGCGATTTCACGGTTCTTTAGCGTTTGAGCAGTAATGTCTTTGGATCTAATTTTTAGACCTTCTAACTGTTCCCTTTTAATCTCTGTTATTTTCGTCTTTATTTTCCTGATTTTTTTAATGTTCTTCATAGCAGTCATATGATCAGTGTAGAGGTCTCTTAAGCATCGGTAGTAAAATTCTTTAGTATCGTCTTGCCATTTTTTCTGGACACGAGAGTAAATTTTTTAGGCTGTACTGGATCCTTGGTTTGAGACAGTGCGTCCACCATGAAATTTTGTTTGCATAGTTGCCAGTTTTACTCAATGCTTTTTGGATTTGGGCACGGACCTCATTTTTAAGGTCATCACATTTCAGGATTGAAGTATTTAATTTCCAGCATCCTGGGTGTTTATATATCAGTTGTCTTGGTAGGATTATTTTCATTTGTACGGCATGATGGTCTGAGAAGTGAATTGGCCAGATCTCTATATTTTGTATTTGATCTTGCAGCGTTTCAGTGACATAGAATCTGTCCAATCTGCTTGCTGAGGTGTTGGATAAAAATGTGAAACCTGTTTTAGATGGATATTTCTTTTCCCAAGCATCTATTAGACGTAATTTATTTACTATCTCTTTTAATTAATTACTGGAGTTGTAGTTGGGTATTTGGTCAGCAGGTTTCAAAATGCAGTTGAAGTCACCTCCTATTATTCTCTTTGTCTTATGATTGCGTAGTAGGTACGCTATTTCAGATTTGTAAAATGTTGCTCTTTCCTCTTGTTTAGAGTTTCCAGAGGGTGCATATATATTAATAATGTGGGTTCATCCACTGAACAAGCCAAACTACGTCCGTTTTCTAACATTTCAACTTGTTTGAGCTCTATTCCTTCTCTCAGCAGTATTGCCGTGCCAAAACCAACATCTGGGCCCGAGTTGAGTATAATATTAAATCCTGTAATTGTTTTCAAAAATTGGGGGCGCACCTCTTGCAGCAGAGCAATATCTGTGTTACTATTGTATATAAATTCTACTAGACTTCTCATTTTAGCGTGGCTTTCTATAGAATTTATATTAATTGTACTTATGTTGTACAGATGTGTCATCTTTTTTGTGTAGTTTCATTTCTGCTCCGCTTTATTGCATTTAAATTTAAGGTGGACACGCAGTATGTCTGAGCGGGCGTTGTTCCACTACCGTCTGCCATTTTGATTAATATTGTCACACAGTGTTGAACAAACAGTTGTTTTTTATCTTTTTTTAAAATTTAATAACAATTAAGACCTTGCTCATACTTCTTATTCGCTTGGAATATCCTCTTTCTTTATGTCAGCGATGTCATCCGACCAAAGTATTTTAGTGTTTCCACAGACATTTTCTATTTCAAGTATCTCGCTGGTCTTATTTTCATCGTTTTTGCCTTCCTTATCGGAGTTTGCACTTTGGGCGGGTTCAGCAGCATTTGTCTCCCTTTGTATGGTAGTATCTTTTCTGGATTTTTCAGCCAATTATTCCGCTATGGAATTAACTCCCCTCTTATCAAGTCTTGGTCTTTTGGTGTTGGGTGTGTTTTCTTTATTATTATTTTTTTAACTGCTTTACGTCTGTCGACAGCGAGGTCTTTAGAGACGTGAAAGGATGGGGGCAAGGAATGGGAAGGAATTCGGCCATGGCCTTTTTAAGGAAGCATCCCGGCATTTGTCTGGAGTGATTTGGGAAACCATGGAAAACCCAAATCTGGATGCCCGGACGGGGATTCGAACCGCCGTCCTCCCGAATGCGAGGCCAGAACGCTATCCGGGGTGTGTTTTCATGCTTGCGTTCTTCCATTAGCTTAGTTTCGTTTTTCTCAGGTGATGGCGTTGTCACAGGATGTTGTTTAACATTTTTCTTGATTTCTTTTTTCTCGGTTGTTTGCATTTCCAGTGAATGTAGTTTAGCGGTTTTGTTGTTTCCTTGTTCTGTTGTACAGTTTTTCTTTTTCCTTCGGTTGTTCTTGAGTTGTTTCAACATTGCAAGGATTCCCGGTTTACATTCTGATTTTCGACGGGTCATCCGTTTCCATTCTGAGAGTATGTTCAGCATTTATGTTTCTATTGATTGAGGAATTACTATTTGCCACGCGAGCATATGATGTTTTTAAGGGTTCTCCACTGAAGGATGTATCAGGGACCAAACGCTCAGATGGTAACTGCAGAGGTCTCTTCTTGGTGTATTCAGCTTTGAGATGTTCGTTGGAGTTGCATATCACACACGTACGTGGCTGTCCGTCGTAAATAAGGAGTACTTTGAATCCGGCAATGTTTACATAGGATGGTACGTGGCACTTCAGATCTATTTTCACGGTTCTAATGCCGCTGTCTACAACGAATCTTTTGCTACCATAAATTTTATCAGAGGTTACGCTCATGATTGTTCCAAATTTGTCCAAAGCTTTTCGTATGGTATCTGCACTGATTTCAAAAGGAACATTATGTATTTTTACGTGTCTTATTCCCAGGCCAGCATGTGATATGGAAATGTTGCTTACCTCGCCATTGCTGTGTACGAATTTTCTTTCTCCGTTGGTTTCCCTCAAAATTAGGAGGCATTCTTCTTCATCTCGTAGCTTGACGTATATAACATTAGCAAGGAAGTCCGCCTGGATACCATACACACTTTCTTATCGCAGTCCAATTTCGCTATATAACCACTCATCAATTTCGACTGTTTTTGGACGCACATATCCATACGCAAACGAGATTTTTATCGTGGATTTTCGAACGAATTGATTAACTTCCATGACTCTTTTGAATTTCACTACACTTGCTTGTATTTACTCCGTAGGCACTTAACCACACAACACAGGAGGAAAGTGCGAAGCGACCGCTCGCGAGCAACTGTCACTGAGCTACCAGAACACTCGTAGTGTAACTTAACCAAACGTAAAATTTGAATAACATGACGGTAGATCTCAGATAATAACGTAATGGTGGTCGTAGATGTAGGGCAGCGCATTACGAAACTATTTGCTTATCGGGGCGTTATACTGAAATGAGGATGGCACCCAGACGATGACTTGCAATTTACAGCGCAGTATATGGTAACAGGCCTCATTCTTCTGAAGTTCGAAATACCGCTGAGAAGATACTGTATAATCGTTCTTATTTGTCTAACAGTTTCTTGGTCTACTTAAAGAAACTATCCAAGATTGCTGGTATCAACTGAGAAGCGCAGCGATGCTGCAACAAAATTTCATAATAGCTATTAGGGAGCGTCCATAAACTACGTGGCTCCGTCTAGGTGTGGGATGGGTGGGCTTGAAAGCTACGCTGAGCTACGTGGGGAGGGGAGGGGGTTTCAAGCCAAGCCACGTTGCTTCTTATTCATATTATTTGTAACAGTTAAAATAAGGTACAGAACACACAACAGCATGTGCATATTTATTTATGTTATTTAACTATTTCCGTATGTAATTCACGATAGTCTGACAAGAGAAAAAAATTCTGAAATGTCCTAATACGCTGATTTTCAAAAGGAATCGTTACATTTGAGTGACGAGTCGAATAAATGATCAACTTACAAAAAGAAATGAGCTCCCGCAAAAACAATTCTTGTAAAATTAGGCCAAGTCTCGTGTTTAAACGGTGACCAAAAAGTTATGAGATCTTGTTCTGAACCAAGTCTACACTTTACAATGTGTATTCACTACACTATCTGGAAGTTATAGATCGTTGATTTGGCCATTATGCATCTCATAATTTTTGTTGAAATGAAACGTATATGATTTATTCTAAGACTTGTTGAACGGGAAAGACGTAAGAGGGAAATCTTTGCTTTTGTGCATTTGTAAGTTTCATAAAGCAACACATTTAAGGTATTTATACAATTTACTATAAAACATGGCATGCATAATGGCCTAGCCACCTGAACATTTTTCATTCTAAATAAACAAACACCGAGATAAACCATTATGTTTCAGAAACTGAAGTGAACACATACTGTTAAGAGTAGACTTATCTCAGAAGTAGATCACATAACTTTGTTCCAATGATCAAGCACGAGACGTGGCTAATTTTTACAAGACTTGTAAAAGACTTTTTCAGAAAAAATATATTCTGGAATCAGTAGGGAAAAATGCTACGTGCTACATGAGGAAGGGGGGGGGGAGAGGCATAATCCACGTCGGGCTACGTGGGGGGAGGGGGAAGGGGGTTCACTGGACGCTCCCTTACTGCGTTGACTCCTCTTAGGCCCCTCGGTGTCCGGCCACTGAATTTCGAGACACCGTCGGAACACAGAACAGAATGAGAGAGTTCACACGGAGCGGCTGTGTCTTGTTGGTGGCTTTCCCCCCTAGCCGCTCTGACACTGCCCTGTGTCTCGGCCACCAACCTAACAGTCAGTTCTATTAGACCGTTCACACGAGACACCAGTGGCTTGGAATCCTTTGATACTGAACAATTTGTAGAGCTGATTCCAGAAAGACCGGCTCTATGGGATGTTCAAGCAGTGCAGTATTCAAATAAAATTGGAAAACAAAAGTCTTGGGATGAAATATTTTGTTTTATGGTGCCCGATTTCAAGGAACTGCCAGATGAAAAAAAAAAAAAATGTAAGTAAATTTTTTATTTAAATTTTACAATTTATTTTTTCATTGTAAATTTAAAGATTTAAAATTTCTACAAAACATTTTAATAACTAATTACAACTATACTTATACTGCAAATAAAATCTATATTCTATTATATTGCCATGGAATATTGCCTTCCCCTACAAAAAAAAATCTGCAAATAAATCTCTGACTTTCGTTGGTTGTTTTGCTTTTATTGGCTTCATCGAAATCAATGAATCCTTCGCATGAGAGGGTATCATCAAACACGAAACCATCTCTCGAGCGCACAAAGTTGTGTAAAATAACGCATGCTTTGATTATATCTTCAGAAAATTCTATTCCTACGTTAAGTGGCCTGTGAAAAATTTGCCATTTGTTGGACAATATTCCAAATGTGCACTCAATATACCTCCTGGCTCGACTTAGGCGATAATTAAATACTCTTTTTGTAGTAGAGAGGTTTTTACCACCATATGGTCTAAGAATATGTTTTGATAGGCCTAATGCCTCATCTCCTACAAAAACAAACGGAAATTTTGCATTTATATGACTTCCTACAGGTGCAGGTGCGGGGACATTTAAGGAATTTGATTGTATAACATTCCAAAGCGTACTTTCTTTAAAAATTCCTGCATCTAAATTTCATCCTTATGAACCCATGTCAACGTAAGTGAAATTACAATTGCTGTCACAAGCCGCCAACAGAACAATTGAGAAATAATTTTTGTAGTTATAATCCACTGACCCACTATCAATTGGAACAATATTTTGAGTAGTTAAAACAAAGTAATATTTTATTGTAATTGTTTTAGGCCTGAAATGCAACGCAGATGGAAGAGCATGAGAAATAGCTTCACTAGGGAATTAGCAAAGTAAAAGATATCTAAGTCAGAAGACGAAGCGTCCAGCAGAAAATCATACGTTTATTTTGAAATGATTAGATTTTTTAAGCCAAATTTTCAAAACAACAGGCAAAATCTGATTTGTGAAATTAAAAAAAAATTTCAAATGTTTTATTGGAAATAATAATTTATGATTTTTTTTTAAGAACACACTCAAGCCTGGAACCTGAAAATGAAAGCCATGAACTAGAAGCAAACATTCCGGAGGAATTTACTTCTCAGAGCGATCGTGGCAAAAAAAAAAAAAAAAAAATAAAATAGAATGACTCAGAGGATACTTTAATCGAACTTAATGAAACATTGAGAGAGTCAATAAGATTGTGTTCTGCTAGAGGTGATGACGATGATAAGTTACTTTTACTATCCCTACAAGCACATTTAAAAACCATTCCTGAAAATAAAAAGTTACTTGTAAAAGCAGACATTCTTCAGGTTTTAACAAAATATAATGATTCACTGCCATGTGGTTCTTACAATTATAACAGATATCTCATTCCTTCCACTGTTTCTGCTCCTATCCATTATCCGCCAAATCTGCAAAATGAATATTACCAAAGAAATATACACCACCTTAACCATCACTCTGTTCCCAAGCTCAATACAACGGTGCAGCAATCTCCAGTTCCATCTGATGACTCGAGTCTGCTCTCACTTATGAGCAATGAATCTTCCTAAAATGTAATGTGTTAATGTTACATATTCATACACATTTATTTTACAGTATAATAAATTCTATATATACAAAAACAATTTTTTATCACCTGATTGTTACAGCCAATTTCTCAATCCCTGGGGTACATTTTCGCATATTGGTGTCCTGGTAATTAAATCCGAACTTTATTTTTTCAAGTAGTTCCTGATATGTCGACTGTGACATTAGGAAATAATTGAAGAACTTTCTATCATCCGCCACAACTTCGTTAAACAACATCTAAAATGCACCACTTTCTAATCTCTTAGCACATACTGGATAAACCCAATTCCCTTTTTTTTTAGATTGTTTAAAATGCATATTGCCGCGGTCAACTCCTCAGGTTCCAACATTCTGAGTAAAACTAGTACCAATATCATCAATATGAATTACAACAATTGGTGAGCTCCCGCTTCCCCACAGACCGTGAGAAATGGGCCTGGGACACCGAGTGGCTCTGAAGTGGCCGCGTCAGATTGCGGTGGCCGGTGTCTAAGAATTCAGTGGCCGGACACCGAGTGTCCTGTGTGAAACGGGCCTTAACTGCCCAAATTAAGCGAAAAGAAAGTATAGCGGTTGAAAACTGGCACCGAATAAACAGTACTCTCACGACAATGTCACAGTTATTCGGTTTCCAGCTACAGTGACTTCTGCCGTAGGATATTACATGACCAGCCATCTTGGTAACATACACCACCCGAAGCAAAGGGAATTACGGCAGCTGGGTGAATATTATCTCGAAACCACTGACGTACTTGCGGACATGTGGGGAGAAACGTTGCAGAAGATATACGATCGTCACGGATTTGAAATCATGCCTAACCACTTCCACGGGACAGTTGTATAACTGCATTAGAAGTAAATCAAAAAGAAAAAAATATTAAGGAAATAGAGATTTATTTAACTCTTGAGGCGTGTGACAGTTCTTGGACTTTACAGAGTGTATTTTAATACATTAGTCTGAGTTTTATTGTAAAAATTATGAATTTCGAGCATGGTGCAACATTAGGATCCACGCGTATCGGCAAGAATTGGGACACCTAGGCGCCTGGGTAGGGGTTGAAAAAAAAAGAAGTGTCAGTATTAATAGAGGAGCAGCCACCTAGCGTCGCCTATTTTCATCACCAGACTTCGTCGGTAGTCGGGCCAAATTAGGTGTTTTCGTGGAAACTAGCTAGAGCTAAGTTTACGTAAGTGTGTCAGGTTTGGGAAGCAATAATAATACCAACGAAATTAATTATTAGTCGACACTTAGCGGTTGCACAATTGTTTTAAAATTGCCACGTCTATTCTGCTGTTTTAAATTCTGTTCCAGTTTAGAAGTTGTGAATCAGCTATCAACTATTGATTTTATAATTTATAATTGTTCAACAAGTGTGCAAGAAATTGATAGGAACTTTAGTAATTCCAATGTTGCGCAATTTGTGTGTTAGTGAAAGAAGAGGTTAGGGATTGTTAGCGAAAAGTATTAAGAAATACAAGAAATTATTTGTGGTAGTAGCAGAACTGTCTTTCTTCTTTTTTTTTTTTGAGGAGGAGAAATTAGATACCTTTTGAAAAAATCTGTTGTTTAAGGAAGCTTCTGATAGAAATTTAAATAATATACCGGTCGGTGGGTCTAACAAAATTTAAGGAAAGTTGTGTATTAAAGACGTATGTGAAAAATCATTTAATCTCTAACTATTTGTTATGATTTTGTAGTTTTGAGATTTCCTTCTAACCTTTTGTACATTTCAGAGAAGGTTTGAAGTGGCCACGATCGAACAACCTTATATGTTGTTGTTAATTACTTGGTGCATTCCAGGTAAGCACAAGTAAACTCAGGCGAACAAGAGCCAAGGTGAGAAGCTTTATTTTTCGGCAAATGTACAGACCAGAAGCTTCTGAAAGTGAGTGACTGTGATATTTTATTCCTGAAATATATAAGCGGTTCTTAGAGAAAGGAAAACCCGTGAGGATTCTAAGTTTAAACATATAACGGATTCTCTTAGATGCGGTATATTTAATAGGTTTAAAATGGATTTGATTTGTCATTTAAACAGTGTCGCATTAAGTGTCCATATGTGTGTTGTTAATCGAGAAAGCTCAAGAAATAAACCTGAAAAGAATGAGGAAACTCTTTTAATAATAGGTAGCAAGTGTAAAAATGCGTGAGTTAAAACAGCACAAGGAAGTGCGAAAAAGCGAAGAGCGAGAGACAAGTGAGACGCTATATTTTGTTAAAGGATTAATCCTGTTTATTGGAGACAGCGCGAAAAATCACGGACATTCACGTTCTCACTAAATAAACGAGAAACTGATTATTCTAAAAAGTAATGGGATAAGTATAATTTCGTTTGTTAATTAGCTGTGTATTGCAAAAATAAATAATGTTTTCTTTTAATTAGTGAAAGAGAATTAATTTTACTTGATCTGCGACTTTTTATTTTCAGCAAGATTTTCACTCCAGGAATGAAGGAAAGTGGAAGCATTATTTGTAGCCGACCGTAGCAGCATAGAGGTTAGCGTTTTGGTATCGAGTAGCTGGGTTGCCCGTTCGAGTCCGGCCACGGGCATGGGAAACTTTAATCAAGTGTTGTGCCAATCCTGTATCTTCTGTACTGTTGTGAAAACCAATGCTTCAAATATAATATACATACAGCGAGAGAATTGTTAAAGACTTCTTGAAAAATCAATACATACTTTGTGAAGCTGGCTGAATTGTTGTAAAAAAAGCAAAGTAAATACCAATATCCCTTGCCACAAGACCGACTGCAGCAAAAGGGCACCCCATACTACACATTTCCAACTGGGGCCTTACCCCTGCTGAAAGTAGTATTCAGAGGAATACCCAGAACACTTCCAACCAGCGATCTGAGGAGGAGCTAAAGGGGATAGGATTCAACGTCCAGACAGTAGCTCAACTAAGGAGGCCGGGCAGCAACGTAGCAATGCCGCTGTTCCTCGCCGTCGTGCCGGAAACTCCAGAAAATAGAAAGATTTTCAACATAGAGACAATATGCTACCTCAAAGTAACTACAGAAAAACTCCGCTCATCACCTGGACCGCCGCAATGCTACAATTGCCGGGTGGCGTGGGACATTCTCCACCAGCGAAATACTGACCTTTTGAAATTTGGATTAACTGCTTCCTTATAATGTCCTCTTCACGTTGTACACTCTCCTTTTCCGGAAAAGTCGCCACCAATTGAATTAAAAATGCCGAAATATGACACTGCAGCGCTGCTATTAGTTGCCGCCGGCGCTGCGAAATCAATGATAATCTCTTGAAATGTTGGTTTAATTCTTTGTTGTAATATTTTCTTGCCGTTTTAGCTTCACTCCGTTGCAAAACGTTGACCGAGCGGGGCGGTGTAACGGTTAGCGTTCTCGCCTCGCATTCGGGAGGACGGCGGTTCGAATCCCCGTCCGGGCATCCAGATTTGGGTTTTCCATGGTTTCCCCAAATCACTCCAGGCAAATGCCGGGATGCTTCCTTCAAAAGGCCATGGCCGAATTCCTTCCCATTCCTTGCCCCCATCCTTGCCCCCCATCCTTTCCCGTCTCTAAAGACCTCGTTGTTAAAAAGAGACGTAAAGCAGTTACCAAAAAAAAAAAAAAAAAGTTACCAAGCAAAACGTTGCATAAAATTAACAGATACAAAATTTGCATCCGAAATGCAGTACTATAAGGTTCACGATCTTGGAATCGATATAAGCAGTCAGAGATAATAGATTGCTTCAGTTGTAAACAAATGCGCAGTTTGTCTCTGGTTTGCGACATGGGCTGCTGCAGAACGATTTTCCCGTTAACTTTTTACTCTTGGTCCAGGCCGAATTTCAACCTAACCATAGACTATGACAAAACGAACCTATTTAGGTTGATATGATCCCTGTACCGATAATTTTTGTGTCATCTTTTAAAGTGCTGCTAACATTTCGCGGTTGCGGAGCATCCCATATTTTGGCATTTTTAATTTAATTCGTGGCGTATTTTCCGGAAAAGAAGAGTGCTAAACGTGAAGAGGACACTATAAGGAAGCAGTTAATCCTAATTCCAACAGGTCAGTAACAGTTTTTCACTGGTGGAGAATGTTCCACCCCTCCCCAATTACCAGCTCTACGGGCACATGGAAAAGAATTGCAAAATACCACCAGTTCGCGTCAAGTGCGCTGGTAAACATGATTCCAACCAATGTACAGCGCAGAGAGGACGTGACCCGGCGAAATTCTCCAAATGCGGTCGAAACCGCGTCGCAAGCTACAAAGGATGCAAGGCGTACAAGAAAGCCCGCGATCGACAAAGAGGACTGCCCGCCGAACAAGGCAAAATTCTCCAACGCCGAAAGAAACCGCTAAGGAGAAATCAACAGGAGATCCTAGTAGAAGTATAAGGTATTAGCTGGGACAAAAGATCTTAAGCCGGCCCCGGAAGAGACTCCACTCGTCCGCGTGACGTCCGGAAGAGACTCCACTCGTCCGCGTGACGTCACAGTTGCATGGCGGACGGCCAATCAGCGTTCACGTCACAAGATTAGTTCATTTGGTGGCCGCTAGGGGGGCAGCACCGGCCGCGTTTGCGCAAACGATAGTTCCTTGACCGCCCGCGCAGATGGAAGCACAAACCTCAATCTGCGCAGACATTCCATGGCTCGCGTAACCTGAATCTGAGTATTCTGTGGAGCTTAGTCGGACGCACAACCCCGCAGGCGACAACGGTTGTTGCTATTCCCAGCGCGCGCCACACATGACGCGTCGGAGAGCAACGGGTACCGTTATACGCTATTCCTGGAGTGCGTAGTTTCCGAGCGCAGCGATATTTCCGGGTGTACTGTAACTCGGCGTGGGTGACGCGTTGGGTCCCGTTAGGCACTGTACACGTCTTTCAAGAATATTTTCGTCTGAACATGCAGCATACGCTATTTCGAGCGTGATTTTCTGCCGTGGAATGTACGCGTCATGTTATACACTGCTAGCTGGTACAAATGATAGATCCCTCAACAATCGTTATTACCAAACCTATAATTTTCTTCCTAGGGCCTTTGAGGAGCATTTTTTCAGGTCTTATTGATATTTCGAATCATTATAATTCGTTAATTGTTTAGTTACCATAAAATTAACTTCTAAAACTATTTTTTGGGCAAAACATATTGTTGCCTTCTGCAAACAGTATTATTGGTTCAAATAACAAGTCCTGTTCGTTGTACATTATGTAAGGTCATTTATTTGTAGCTGCCATTTTTTTTATACCCACTCCAAGTTGCCTCAACACGCCTTTTGTGATATGTCAGTTTTAAACGCTGTTCTCTTTTATTTCTAGTATTTCATACTCGTAATAAAAATACTATACTAATCCATCATACTCAAGGAATATAAAAAAAAATTTGGGTAGGGGATTCGTTAAATAAAAAACATAATTTCTTGATAAATGTTACAGATTAATTGAAATTTTAAAATACATTTTATTGCAATATAATACATCAATCAATACTTATGATTCCATATGTGTCATAGGCCTCTCTTCCATTCACATCCTACCCCCTCCCTTCTTTACCTGAGTCTTCACTTAATATCCATTTATTGCCGTACACGTTATGAAATTCCATGCCAAAGCATGTATACCTTTTAAACGTTGCTAATGTTTATGAGATGAGAAATATATTTATGTGGGTGACACATACTCTCTGTCACACATTGCTGTGACTAACATAGACAAGCAACTTACGGGTGTATCTCAAACTCGAATGTCACGAGGGAAGAAAGAATTCGTATAAACATCAAATCTCGACAGTGGCTCAGTGGTTAAGGCGTCTGACCGGAGATAGAAAGGTCTTCGATTCGAATCCCTGTCAGGGCGGTGATTTTCATAAGCCCTTAACCCACCTTCACCTCTGGTACAGAACGCTTCTGTGGCTCGGATTCCACGTTAAACTGTAGGTCTCTTCTAAGGATAACAACTATATGGTTGTGTACACTTTCAAAAGCAAAGATTCAAAACAGACGAAGGCCTAACGTGACCTAAACGAGCATTCATACTGCATTGAGGGGGAGGAGCAAACAGTCAGCCAGTCGGATGAACGATTTTAATATCACAATCGTCTCTTGTCTCTGAGCTCAACATATTGCTCTATACATAAAAAACACACCCGCACTCATTAAGGGATAAGTTTTAGGAAGGATTTGGGTAGGTACAAGGCAAATGGATGTATCTATGGTCACTGTAGGTGAAACACGAGTGGTAATTGTAAATAATATACAGCAAACAGTGAGAATACTTGATGAGGATATATACACACTTTTTCTATAGTATCATTATCCCTGGAACCAGAAAAAATCCATCAGTAACAGCTACCAGGTACCACACTGTTCACATTAGTATCGCCTCACCTCTCACACACATGAGCCATCATTGCCATCTAGTAGCATGTGCACAAGCATGAAACTGTTCACATCAGCATCATCTCATATCACCCACATAACAACAAGCCATCTAGTAACATGTGCCCCTAGTACCACAAAGACATGAGTAGATTCAAGAGCATTTCTGAACACAGGCTGCAATGTCGTACTGTGGATCCTCACTCACAGCTACATACGTCACAAAACACACACACTGACACACACATTAGTGGAGGAGATGAACCGCACATCCTACATCCAGACAAACGAGTTAAAGGAAGGTCTGACCATATTTACGCATACATACGCAGAGGGAGACATACACAGAAAGACGCACACACACACACACACACATACACACACACACACTCACACACATTAATGGAGGAGATGAACCGCACATCCTACATCCAGACAAACGAGTTAAAGGAAGGTCTGACCATATTTACGCATACATACGCAGAGAGAGAGACATACACTGAAAGACGCGCGCGCGCGCGCGCACACACTACACACACACACACACACACACACACACACATTAGTGGTGGAAATTAACTACACACACTACACGCAGACAGACGAGTGAAAGAAAGATATCACCATATTTACACTCTAGCTGCTGTCCCTCGCAAACAGCATTTCGATTCCAAAAACTGTGGACTTCACATTAACAATGGAACCAGAAAAGGCCATCGGTAACAGCTACCCCGCAGGTACCAAACTGATTACATTAGCATTGCCTCGCCTCTCACTCAACTCAGCCAACTTACCCATCTAGTAGCAAGTGCACAAGTACGAAACAGCATCATCTCATATCACCCACATAGCCACCAGCCATCCAGTAACATGTGACCCTAGTACCATAAAGGCATGAGTAGATTCAAGAGCCTTTCTTAACACAGGCGGCAATGTCGTACTGTGGATCCTCACTCACAGCTACATACGTCACAAAACACACACACATTAGTGGAGGAGATGAACCGCACATCCTACATCCAGATAAACGAGTTAAAGGAAGGTCTGACCATATTTACGCATACATACGCAGAGGGAGACATACACAGAAAGACGCACACACACACACACACACACACACACACACACACACTCACACACAGACACACACATTAATGGAGGAGATGAACCGCACATCCTACATCCAGACAAACGAGTTAAAGGAAGGTCCTGACCATATTTACGCATACATACGCAGAGAGAGAGACATACACTGAAAGACGCGCGCGCACACACACACACACACACACACACACACACACACACACACACACACACACATTAGTGGTTGGAAATTAACTACACACACTACACGCAGACAGACGAGTGAAAGAAAGATATCACCATATTTACACTCTAGCTGCTGTCCCTCGCAAACAGCA